>PVKE010014621.1:15617-29066 GCA_004027555.1 Craseonycteris thonglongyai | reverse complement strand
CTGTCACAACAACAAGAAATAAAACTCTGGAACTCCATAACCTCCCCAGACAATGATGTACTAAAAGGCTCTGGCTTGTCTCATCTCTCCCGATTACGTAATATATGCTAGAAGCAGAAGAATGGTGACACAGACCACTGGGCTGTGGACAGTGTTTTCTGGTCACACTTGTTTCATCTCCTCGTTTACTATGGTGTGTGCTGCTGTGACACTGGCAGTGAGATGAAGGTGGACATAACTCCAGGCAAGAGCAGTGAGAAATGTTCTGACTTTATAGGTAAGGAATGCAGGGAGGTACACATCTAAGTACTTGGAGGGCCTGCATGTGAATACACACATGTACACACACACATTAATACCTAAGCACCTAATATGGCTTTAATGGCACGGAGATACAGGCAGGTCTGCTTTTATACAGCGAATGTTTTCCTTGAAGTTGTGATCACTATTTTGCAACTGAAATACTCAAAGGCCCTACAGAAGCTCACTATTTAAAAGAAATTTATTATGACTCCTCTCATAAACCAATATTTGCTAACATAAATAATCACACTTAAACTGCGCAAGTTTGGATTTATGTATTCAGAACAGCATGCAAACCCATAGAGGTCACATTTAAACTGCCACGGGATGTGCCCTTTTGTAACATGTCACTTCATGGGTAAACAAGTGACTAGTACTTCAAATGGCAATATTTCAGCTAGGCACGAGGACTGTTGGAAAAAAATTCCAGCCACTGTCAATATAACGAGAACAGTTCCATGGCTGGATACTTTTTGGATAGCCCTCATACAGTTCAAACAAAAAATAGCTCAAAGATTCTAATTTGGAACAAAAGGAGAGAAACTTAATATAATGTGCCAGCTGCCACACCCACAAAATATCTGAGGGGGGCCCTCTACATTACAGTGATTCTACACTCTTCAAGACTTTGAAGATAAATAAACCACATCTGTCCACTGGGATTGGCAAGTGCCTTTTTCTTCCCTATTAGTTCTAAGGCACTCAGAGAGATAATGCTATTATTCACTGTACCTTATGATCTCATAGGAAACCAACACTTCAAATGATTATCTTACCTAGTAGGCCATACCCCCATTCCTCACAGTATAAATATTCCATGTAAAGAATAAGCTACCATGAAAAATAATTATGGAAAAGTAAGACCCCAAGAAACTACTGAACACATAATAAGCAAGATGTGTTTGACCAAAGGTTGCTCAAATCAAACTCTTAAATTACACCTGAATGATAGTCCAGTTATGACCCCCAAGATGACTGAAGTTGCCAGCATATTCAATGCCTAAAGACAGTACAACACTGAAGGGAAGGATATTTGCAAACTGACTTTCAGATCCTATGATGTGTATAAAATCATTTAAAGTATCTGATGCATAAAAATAGTATGAACATTTTTCAACTATGATCAGCAGTCATAGTCACGCTATCTGGTTATTGTAGAGCAATAGAATTCATTGCAGCTGAAGGCTACTTAGAATTAAGATAACCAAATATTTTGAAATATTTTTCAAGTCTTTATGCTCTTTTTAAATGTAATTTTTAAATTCACTTCCTTATGGAAAATAAACTTACTCATTCTTAACCAAAAGAAAAAATTATTAATCCTTCTAATCTATATTTTTCAACAAGATTTTATTTTTATTATTATAAATAGAGATCCAACTACAATAACCAAATGTGCTTACTCCTTGTAATAAGAGGAAAGCATAAGGTAGCAATAGAGAGATAAGTCTCTGCCTCCAAGAAAGATGATTATTAAGTGAGCAACTCAGAGCACATAGCTCTGTAGCAAGACTATGAGTCCAATTTTCCTTGCCTTGAGGTCAGAAGCTGTTCACCACTTTGTTCCCTTATTTGACCTAAGCTTTATCTAATCTATTAACACCTTTCTTTCCTAATTCTCTTTACCCAGAATCATGGAAGTCAGGTAGCTAAAAGGGAAAAAGGAAAAAGGTGGGAAAAGAAGAACATATATGGAAACCACCACCATATATATATATATATATATATACACACATACATATATATATATATATATATACTATCACTATATAGTATTATAATAGTGCTGTACAATAGACCTATGTGAACCACACATGCAATTTAATAATTTTTAGTAGCCACATTAAAAGTTTTTTAATGAGATTAATTTTAATGTAATTTAATCCAAATTATCCAAAATATTTCAACATGAAAGCTAAAAAAACTGAGTTAGCACTGTATTTTTCACACTGCATTTCTGAAATCTAGTGTGTATTTTACACTTACAGTACGTCTCAACTTGGGCAGCCACATTTCAAATGCTCAAGAGCCTGTGGTTAGTGGCCTCTACATTGGATGGTGCTGCCTTATGAACTGCCAGGTGCTGTTCTGAGTGCTCTAAAAGTACACATTCATTTACCGCTTACAACAATCATGTGGGTAAATACTACCATGATTCTCACTTTTATAGATGAGTACCTTAAAGACCAAGGACTCCAAAGAACAAGCTGGTAGGTAACAGGAGAAATTCAAACCTTGGCCATTTGGCTGTGCTATTCATTAATATCCTACTGGGTGTATGATAGGCACAGAGCTGCATAGCTAAATAAATCCTCTCATGCTCCTTAGAACCACCCTAGAGGATAAGTATCAATACCTCAATTTTATACACTGCATCATCATTAACAGAAGACATCTAGAGAAGGGACAATAGCATGACTTCACAAAGTAACACATCGTGAAACACTGCAAGGGTGATTAACCCACGGGTCCTACCCTAAAGGAACATAGTCTAGTAAGAGAATATATAAAGGCTTTATAAAAGTCACTATACTACAAGGTATAATAAACTAATAGAGAGGTCCAAAATGCTGTTTAGATTGAGAGGGAAAAACATTATACTACTAAGAGAACAGGCAAGGCCTTCACAATGAACTAACATTTAAAAAGGACTTAATTAGGAACCTAGAATAAATTGCACAAGAAAGGATGTGGAGGAAATGGCAGGCATGTCCACCCTGCAGCCCTGGACGGCTTTGAATGAGGCCCAACACAAATTCTTTTAAAGTTTATTTATTTATTTATTTGTTTGTTTTTGACAGAGAGACAGAGACAGAGACAGAGACAGACAGAGAAGCATATGGGTCCGCACAGGCCGGGGCCGGGATTCGATCCCGGGTCCCCAGCGCTGCAAAGTGAGCGCTCAACCCACTGCGCCATCCTGGCTTCCCCAACAAATTCTTAAAACATTATGTATTTTGTGATCTTTTTCTTTTTTTTTAGGTTCGTCAGCTATTGTTAGTATATTTTATGTCTGGACAAAGACAATCCTTTTTCCAGTGTGGCCCAGGGAAACCAAAAGGTTGGACACTACTGCTCTATAGGGTACTAAGAAAATGGCTAATATAGTTTTAAAATAGCTAGAGTGTGGAATACATATAGAGAAAACACATTATTAGCTGTGGTGTTGAGGTTGCCCAAGAGCCACGGTATGGAAAAATTCAAATTCTGTGTCAATTTTGAGAAGACTGAGTAGCATGATCAAAACTAAGCCTTAGGTGAAACCACTCTAGCAACACTGGGCAGGATAGTCATCAACCAGAGATATTAGATACAGAAAGTTGGCAGGGATGCTTTTAAATGATGCAGGCAGGCAACTGCAACGGTCACAGTCAATCTTTAAAACAGGAAGTGAGTATGAGGCTTTGTGGATGCAGAATCCCTAAGGTCTGGGATCTAAGGTTAAGTCAAAGCTGACAGTTTCAAACCTTAGTTGATGAGCAGAGTGGTGGAGCCATTAACAGAAATATTGACTATAATGTAATCCAACCAGTATGCTAGTTAATCATCATAAGTAGGAGTTTTTATTTTCCCCCTTTTATTTCAGTCTAAGCTTCCTGCTATATCTGTGCTTCCACATCTATGTGTACTATCTACTGGCCTTATATCTGGCTCTTATTTTAAAGAACTTCTTTCCTATCAAGCAAATAGTGATGAGCAGAAAATGGCAAAAGGCATTATCTTTCAACTAAGAATAACTTCACATCTCCAAGTTCTTGCAATCAAAGACAGAAGAATCTCAGGTTCAGATTTCCAGCACAGCTGAATAATGCTGTTAGGGCTTAACGAATAGCCATGTCTAAAATATTGGCCTTTGGCTTGAAGTTCTTAACGTTTTCAAGGAAAAATGAAAAACAATGTCCCTACTGCCTACTTCCCTTTGCATTTATTATTTTTCATGTTTAATTAAAAAATACTTCTAGTTTAAGCAAATACCCGCCCCCCTTTTTTTTTCTCTTTAATTACCTGACAAACGGTAGTAGAGCTGCATAAATTTTGCCTGAGGTTAAAGCTGGAGTAGAGCCTAATCACCAGCTTGAGACATTGTTCTGGCCAAGTAAAGCAGAACACATTTATCCGGTGTGTTTGAACAATACTTAGGCACTTCCATTAAGACTGCCTTTTACCCAGTGTTGATTCTGATTAACCCCCTTTACTGATGTGTGTGGAAAATCTGGGTGCTCTTCATACTACCACTGCAGGACTAAGGAAGTGAACCCCAAAGCAATGGAGTTCAGGTGTGCATCCCAGTCCTCAGTACAGAACATATGCCAGTCCTATTCCATTAAATGCCAACTTGGGCAGCCTTCTCCTGACTCAATGATCTTGTTCTAGACCAGGGGTTTCCAAACTACGGCCCACGGGCTGGTGGCCCTTTCATCCGGCCCGTGGAGACCCTTTTATCTGAATAAAGTAATATTAAATAAATAATTAAAAACAACATCTATGTTTTGATTCTTTTTTATTTGGACCTTGAGTGTGTAGTCGGCCCCCAAACTGCTGTTTGATAGTTAATGCGGCCCGCGGGCTGAAAAGTTTGGAGACCCCTGTGACAAACCTTCAGGTTATTTTGCTTCTTTCCATAAAGAAAGTGTTAAAAGTACTGTAATGAGAGCAGGTTAAAAGTCAAGGGAAAAATACAGATAAAATAAATACCAAAACCAAGTATTAAGTGGTTAAGAATGACTATTACAACTATAAGTTAAGAAAAATTGGGAGATTAATGACACATAAAACAATAAATTTCAAGGTTAAATAGATACATGCATGCACACGCGCACACACACACACATGCCTACACTTACATAAGGTAATGTGTGTGTACTTTTTTTCCTCTCTCTCTTAAGAGACCCTACTCCAAATTCTCAGGCTCAAGTATTTAGTCTTACATGTGTGGTCTAAAGATGCTCAAAGCACTACCCTTATCCTACAATTCAATCTACTAATAAAAGCAGGGTGCTCTGGAAGACTGAAGTCAGGGCAGCTGGGAAGTTTCACTGGAATCAAATGATCTCATCTACCAACCATCCAGGACTCCCCAAAGTTTGGAAGTGCTCTTGTGTCACTGACAATCTCTCTAGCAACTACCAAGGGAAACGGAGAAAGTAGGGAGGCAGCTATCTTCCCATTTAAGGAACTCTTCCTGCATTTTAGTCTACTTTTCTATCTAAGATATAAAAACCACATAAGCAGAACACCTTATCCCAACTAGAAAATCTTATTTTTAATGTGGGTAGTTGGAAGGGATCTCAGGTAACTATCTATTCAGGTAAATTTGTGTACACACCAAATTGACTGTATGCTACCTGAATCATTAATGCCCAACCTTCTTTGGAAGGACTGGGCTGCTTCTTGAGGACAATGTTGATGAAATCGAGAGGCGACGATGATGATAATGATAACCATTAAAGATAATAATGCAGTAACCATATCTTGTAGGGCTAAGCCTGACTGTAAAATACAAAGAAAAACATTTTGGATAGCTCAAACTTTCTGATTTCCCACTTCTTCCAGAGAGAGATGGAGAGAGACAAGACAGACAGACAAACAGAGAGAAGTGAAGCAGCACAAACCCAGAAAGCTGTTGTGGAGATAAATTTAGCAGTGTTGATGGAAACACCTGGCATACAGAAAGTGTTTCACAAATATTCATTCATTGCTCTCCCTTCCAGAGTACAGTTCACGGTGCCTTAAACAAATCAGAGAGCTGGCCCACCAAGAGTAGAACCAGGATTTATAGCTTTTACTCCTGTAGAGGTTTATATTCATTCAGCAAGTATTACTGCATGCTCACAGTGTGCCAGGCACTGGTTGGGCACTTGGAATATATTTGCTTTAATTCCTATCTTTCTGGAATTTGATTTGCCTTTATTTTTTTTTAGGGTCAAAGACTAAAAGTAAAATTTCTTCAAAGAAGAAAACAGTATTAAATAATATCCATTTTTAGGATCATAAGGACAGTTGGTTTGCCTCGCTGTTTTGATGCAAGCACGATTCCTATTTCTTATTTGTGCTATATATCTGATGCCAACCTAAAGGGCATAAAAAGGCAAGACTGAGGGCAACTGCATCCTGACAAAGAACCGAAATGAACACAATTTGAAATCACCAGCAGACATAGTAAATATGCAAATATAAAATGAAAAAGAAATTTTTAACCCCAGAAAGGACAGAGGGCAAGAAACCAATATGGAAAAACAAACCAACAAACCAACAAAAAGCACCAATTATGGGAGTCCACAATGAGCTGGATGAGCTTGGGTCCCTCTGGAGACAATACTTCAATCACAGGTGAGGGAATCATGATTTATAACAAACGGTCAAAAAGGAGTTCTTGGCCATTATTATGGTGATTACTATCCTGACTTTACCTCTCTGGACCTCAATGTTCTCAGTCATTAGAAAAGTTCTGACTAGATCTACATTTAAGGGAGAGGAGCTTCAGATTTTCATTAAGAGGGAACAGTCATTTTTTATAAAGGTCAAGTCCCTGGCTAGAGGATACTGCAGCTCCTTTCCAGCTCTAACCTCTTATTATGATAATATACTTTGTCTTCACTTGATCTCAGAGCCTTGATAACAACAACAACCAAAAAGTCCCTTAATCACTCGCCCCCAGCAGAAAAGCAAATTTAAATATTCTAACAGAAAGAAATGAACAAAAAAAGGGCTATTGTGTGGATCAATGAGAAAAATGTGTCATGAATTAAGAAGTGAGATTAATGCAAACCTCTGCCTGTGTCTAAAAACTGTGTAAGGTATCTGCACAACAAATTCTCAAGGAAAAAAGCAAATAATCAAGTAGAGTTATTTTTATTATTCATAATCATTACAATAGTATGATAAATGGTACACCTATTATAATTTTTCAAAACAAAAAAAAGTACTTGGAAATATGTGTCATGGTTTTTAATAAATTCTGTAGCAGCAGATATGATGTCCTACTAGACAAGAGTCCAGAAATGTAAACGAGAACCACATTTATATATTTTTACTTATTTTTAATTTAGTTTTAATTATAGTTGGCATACATTATATTAGTTTCAGGTGTACAACATAGTGGTTCAACATTTACATACCTTATAAAGTGATCACCACAGTAAGTCTAGTAACCATCTGTCACCATACATAGTAATTATTATATTACTGACTCTATTCCCTATGCTGTATACATTTAGGTTGGTGTCAGATGAATAGCACATTATTTCTGAAAACCAATGAGAGATGCAACCCAAGCTAATATCCGTAGAACCACAAGGATTAATACTTAATTTTAAGGCTATACTTACATTGCATGCTAGGCACTCTGCAAATATCATCTCATTTAATTTGCACCACGCCTTGAGATATGTATTTTTTAATGCCTAAAATGGCAACAATAAGGCCCAGAGAAGTTAAAGGCTATACCCGAGGTCATGCTGCTAAAAAGTTGGAGAACCAAGATTCAAATGATAGGTTTAGGTTCCACATCCCTGCTTTTTTAACTATGCCTCTAAAGTTGCTGAAAACCACCCAAGAAATGGCACTTCCTAGGTGGGAAGCTTAACTTTCAGAGCATGTCATATTTTGTTCCATATTGATGATTATTTGCATATTAGGCTTAATGAGATCACTGATAATGTGATTGACAAAGCAACTCCTCACTTTAAGCTAAAATGGGCCAAGTATGTAAAGGCCAAGGGATAAAACCACTAAAGGCATGCAGTGGGGTAATACTCAGTTGATGAATCCAAAACCAAACAGCAGTTAGGCAACCCCCAGACTACAGCAATGAGTAGAAAAGGAATCAAGTATGGTGATATAATAAGTCATAAACAGGGTCTGCATACCTCAGAAATGTCAAGCTTACATTCTAGATCAAGTTTGTGCAACCTGTAGACCAAGGGCCACATGCAGCCCAGGATGGCTTGGAATACAGCCCAACATAAATTAATAAACTTTCTTAAAATGCTGTGAGATTTGTGTGTGTGTGTGATTTTTCTTTCTTTCTTTTTTAGCTCATCAGCTATAGTTAGTGTTAGTGTATTTTATGTGTGGCCCAAGATGATAATTCTTCTTCCAATGTGGCCCTGGAAAGCCAAAAGTTTGGACACCCCTGCTGTAGATCCTGTTTTCTTTGGGGAGGGATGGAGATTGGAGAAAAAAATGACTACAGATATTTGTTTAAGTCATAATAACTTAATGATACTCACATATTATCCAACAGAGAGAATTTTTCTTTTCATTTCTGATGCAAGACAATGATCTAAAAGCTATGGGCTTCTTCAAAGAGAATTACCTCTCTTTTGTGTAGATTCCGTATAAATATAAAGCATTACCGGCAGTATCTTTTAGCTACTTCCACAAGAGTGGAGTGTGTAAACAGCAAGGGGTTATGGTCGATCAGGCTAAACAGAAGTTGCAAGGAGTATAGAAACGGCATTATGACTACTAAGATAAACCTCCAAATCCCAAGGCAAGGGGTTCATTGTCACCTCTCCAACCAGTTACAGAATAAACAACCTGAGGCCAGTCTCTTCAACTCCTTTTTCTCTACTTCCATTATTTCTAACATGGGAATAGTAATTTAACACAATGTAAATAACAATACAGACTGTAAAGTGTTAGCACTGCAGTAAATAAAGCATGCTTTGAAACTCCAGATACACAAAAGAAAATCAACAACTAAAATCACCTGTATTTTCATGCTTATATGTATATTTGATAAACACATGATCTGAAAATTGAAAATTATATACATCACTAAAGCTGCTAACCAACTGTATTACTCCTTGACTCATTAGTTATTTACATCCTACCAAGTAAGGACAGAAATGGAAGAATAAATGAAAAATATGCCTACATAAACATGCTCTACATTTAAAGAAAAGTGTCATAACTTTTCAGTTAACAACTACATATCAATAGATGAGGTGCTGTTAGACCAAGTAAGTGACAAACACAACTCTTCCAAATATGAGTATTTATAATAATGAGTCTAAAAACAGTAGGATTTCCCAACTCTGATTTATAAACCTTGACTCCAAAAAGCAGGCCCCTGAACTATTTAGACTATGCTGAGAGATTCCTCGGGTAGTTGTGGGTATGTGTAAACATACAAATGTAGTGGTGGTGAGCTGAAGTGTTGGGCTCCCCCAAGCCCCAAAATAAACTCAAAAAAAGAAAAAATAAGAGAATTAAAATGTACTAAGTTCTCAGACACATATTTTCAACTTAAATCATAGTTTTCTCCTACCTTCTTTTCAGTTCTGGGAAGAGTATCTGTAGTGGCTAAATTAAACTGAAGAAAATAAACTGGGAAGTTACACTTCAGAGATGCAAACTAAATGAAGTGTTGTGATTAGCAGAGTGGGGAAGAGTGAAGGGTGGGTAGAGGGGGTCAAATATATGGTGACAGAAGGTAACTAGACTTCGGGTGGTGAGCATGCAATAGTATATATAGATATTGAATTATAATACTGCACACCTAAAATTTCTATGTTAACCAAAGTTACCTCAATGAATTTAATTTTTAAAAAGAACATAATCTGCAAATAGCAACTTTTACAAAGCAATGTAGTCAACATCTGATTATTCCCCAAATATTCATAGTCCATTTAAACTCCATGCCACAAACTTTCTATTTAAATGATAATACTAATTATCAAGTACTACACCTCCCTCTACTATATGTTAGGCTTCAGACTAGGTTTTAAATTCTAATATTATCCCACTTCATCCTCACAAAAAAGACATAAAATAGGTCTAAAATATCATGTTAAAACAAGAAGAAACTAAGATTCAAAAGTTAAGAAACTTGCCCATGACCACAAATTAGTTCTCCAAGCCCAACTGAGCCTAGATGCAAAAGCTCATACGTTTAAAGTCCCAATGGCATTTAAAGTAGGGTTAATACAGCAATACAGGAGAACTAGGTAGTTTCCTACTGCAGAGCTTTTAAGGAAGAAATTTAAAAAGATGGAGAGGGGTGGAAATCCATTAAGAACTTACGGAGAAACTGCCTGAGGCTTATTTGAAGGCTGATTTTTCTAATCAAGGAACACTTTTAAAACACCAAAGGTGTTGTCATTTACCCAAACGTCTCAGATGTGATAAGGCAAATACACATAAAAAATAAACAAACAAACAAATAAACAAAACTTATGTGTGACAGGTAGGTAAAAAGGAATTAACATAGTGTTGAATAACTGAAAATATTCTAGCTGAAACTGAATCTAGTTCAGGAATTAATATATTCAACTTTATGGAACATTAAAAATTAATCAAACATTCTAATCATATTCAGTAAATATACATATCTAATATATATATTAAAAGTCAAGAAAATTTGCAGAAAACCTGAACTCAAAAAGAGCTATGAATTTAACTTACTATTAAGGACATGCTCTTTTGAAATTATTGTAATTGGTCAAGCAGTTTCAAGAAATGGTTTTGTCATATTAATAGATGTTAGCCCTCCTCAGCAGGATAACTGAAACCACATTAGGTCTCTTGTCCAAGTTACTGATGGAACTTCTCTGTATTAGGAAATTAAGCTAAGTTTCCTGAAGACAATCATCGAAGTTGTTTTTGTTTTGTTGATTTACAAAAACGATATTCAACTGTTTACTAAGAAGCAAACTCTTAGTACTATTATTACATTCTAGTCAATAATCTCCCTAACCAAAAATTCTTTTTCTAAAATAGCAAGTATAAACGTTTGTATGTCCAAACATTGTTATATATCGAATAGTTCTACAATGGCATAAGATTTACAAGTGAAATTTTTATCTTAAAAAAAACAAATTTAAAATCTTCTCAAAAACTTTTACCTGCCTTGATTTCAGTATGTACAATAAAATATAGTATGTAGAAATTGTCTGTGTTTTAAACAGGGGGATTATAACCTAGTAAACTCTGACTACAGATAAATGCACAATGAAGGTAAAGAAAGTTCAGGAAGTATCTTCAAACTCTGCCCCGAATAACATTCACGGACTCCCCTTAAAGGTCTTTTTCCCTCTCTATGGAGGTGCTTTTGAAATTTCATTCAAATCCCTTAACAGCTTCTATCAAATTATATTAGAATTGTGACCTTATAAGATGCCTACCGATGACTCTAATTAATCAGTTTGTAGAATGGACTAATGAATGCATTTTGTAGCTCTTTGCAAAGATTATATATATGTCCATTAATCACTAGTAAGCATCTAAGAATAATACTCAGTGGTTCAGAGTGACAAACTTTTGACAAAGTCCCTTGGCAATCAGTAATATATATGATAAGGCAAATACAGTGTGCCCTTTCTTAAGGACATACTACATGCACACCTCAGAGACGTTGTGGGTTTGGTTCTAGACCACCACAATAAAGCAACTATGGCAATAAAGTGAGTCACACAAATTTTTTCATTTCCCAGTGCATGTAAAAGTTATGTTTATCCTACTTATAGTATACTGAATGTGCAAGAACATTATATCTATAAAAAACCAATGTGCATACCTTCATTAAAACTACTTATTGCTTAAAAAAAATGCTAACCATCATCTGAACCTATTGGACAGATGGCGCTGATAGACTTGCTCAGCATAGGGTTGTTACAAACCTTCCATTTGTAAAGAATGCAACATTTGTGATGAACAATACAATAAAACGAGATATGCCTGTACAGGAAGATAAAGGGAAGAAAAAGACTTGCTTATCATCAGTCACCTACTGGTCGCCTTCTCCTTAACTGCTACATCCATGATAAGCAAAGGTGCTTGGAGGTGCTCTCAGTCTCAATGCTCCAGCAGGAGTGATGATGGAGAGGCCCCCAGGCACTGCAAACCAATGTTGTCACTTCTAGCCACTGCCTGGCCCAGCTAATGCCATGCCTGTCATGACAAGCACCAGTCACCTTAAGGCACCACACCTCTGCTCAACAAAACATACCTTTGAAAAGGTATGAGCCATAGTGGGAACCTGTTTCAGGGGTTGCCAAGGGAAGCCAGCCTTGTCTATAAACAACACAAAGGCAGTGAAAGAGCCCAAAGGCACAGATACAAGGACTGCTAGCCCTGAGTGCAAATAATTGTTCCACCTCCTGTGCACAGATAGGGCAAAAAACGACATATTAAGATACCATCTGACCACGCTGAAGTGGGTTTCCTTGTTAGCCTAAACCTGCCATCTGGTGTTAAGATATAGCAGATCACACCCCAGATGTGTTCCTTCAAACAAATCACATCTTTTCGTACCCCCCACCCTTTTTCTTTTTGCTTTCTGTAAAGAGAGAGGTGCCTGCCAAAGATACAAATCAGCTGAAGTTTATGTTAAACTGAAAACTCGTGTTAATTTACTCAGCCAAATGAGTAGGTATGTCATGTCATGCACCCCCCCCCCCTCAAAAGCAACCACTTGTTTTCAGAAGGGTATCTCGAGATGCTGAGCAGAAAATTGTTTGCTACTCATCCACCCAAAAGCCATTTCGCCTGAAAAACGAAATTTGTTTCCATGAAGTTGAGTTCTGAAGTCCTTGTCTTCCTCTTTATTTTGACTCAATGTCTCATTCCGCAGTTGGGGTGGGGAAGGGTTATGCTGTGCTATCATTTGCACCTCATTACACTTGGGCTGGAGCTTTGAGAAAGCTGATATTCCCTCTAAATTTTTACAGATGCTTCTAGTTTACCAGTTCATGACTGCACTACTAGAAAAGACTTCCTGCCTCTAAACTGCTTGCTGGCATGTATGCTGAATTTCAAAATCCCTGAAAAAAGTAAACCTTTGTGGTCTCTTAACTTTCTTGTTGGGGGGAAGGGGGCAGGCCACCAAAGCCAAACTGAGCAAAACCTTTTTCTCCTATAGAGTGACACTAAAATGTCTCAGAGCTCCCTCCCCCACCACCCCCCCCCCACACACACACCAACTACTTGACTTGGAAAACCCCCCACAAAAATGTTCATTAATGGAACGTTATTTGTGGAAGGTGTTTTTCATCCTAAACTCTGAGTATGACATGTTCTGGTAAGTTGTGGAAATAATGCAATCACAGACAGACTATGTTTTTCCTTTTATTTCATATGTATCATTTGAAAAATACTTTGGGACAAAGAGAAGGGACAACACTTTCTAACCGCCCCCACACA
>PVKE010014621.1:0-15517 GCA_004027555.1 Craseonycteris thonglongyai | reverse complement strand
GCTGGATCTTACTTACCACCATGCACAGCTAATACATTTTTTAAAAGCTAGTCACTGGTGACAAATGTAAACTGGACAGAGCAGCAGCTCCCCTTTCTCCTTGCTTCACTCCCCAACCCCTCAATCTTTCCCCATGACCTAGAGACTTGCTGTTTCTGTGATGAATAGGACCTGCCTCTTAGAACCACCAAGCCTGTGCCATATAGCTCTGCTCTAAGTGACTAGGAGGTTTTAAAAGCATCTTCAGCTGTCAGGCTGTAACAAAAACAACAAAAAAGTCATCCTTAACACAAACACTCCACAACTGAGAAAACCCTGTAAGTTGAGATTATCAATGCCATACTGAGTTCACTATTTATTTAGCTATCACACACAGGCAAACTGTTCTGGCACCTTGGCAGCTTGGCTGAATTAAGCTGGTTTCCAGATTCTTGGGCATAATAAAACAAAAAGGCAAAAGAAAACCTGAAATATGGGGATCTTGTGTGATACATTTTCTTTGGACCTCTTCACTTTTTTTCTTTTGAAAGAAACTTGACAGTAATACACACAGTACACAAGTAATCTTGTATGATGGGCAAGTATGTTTTCACCATGGACTCTGACCATCCACCTAGAAAGGGGAACCAAGTCCCACAAGTGGGCAATAGCTTGGTGCAGTTTGTAATCTCCAAAAATCAGGGCAAGAAACTATGGAAACCCCAACCTAAAAATAGATAGGAGGACTGCTATCTAAATTAGGAAAAAAAAGTCTCAAATGGTATCAAATGCCATATAATGCTGATGACAGATTTCAATAAAGGGACAAGTTATTCACTTTGATGCAGAAAAAAGAAAAGTGAATATATGTGGCTTTTTTAGATTTATTCTAGTTCCCAGATAACCAGCAGTAAGTGTTATGATTTAAGTTATAGTACCAATTAGACTCAGTGATGGCTACCACAGCACTGATTACAGTGCCTAAAGTGTATTGGGTTTAATTACTGGAAGTTATATCTGGAAAGGGAAGCATAATTTTATAACCACCCTCAGCATTCTAACTGGAGCTGAGTCCCTACATGATACATACTCAGCTAAGTAATAGAGATCCTGAAAGGCACTACAGTTAATAATGTGTAACTAGAAAGAATACAAGAAGTGAGAAGCAGGTCTCCGTGAATTAAATTCACATCTGGTTGTGTAACCTCTGCGTGTCCTCCCAGCATCGCTGGGAGCAGGTACTCCAGCAGGACCCGTGGAAAAGAATTTGGCTGGGGTGAGAGGGGAAGAGGGTTTGTACCAATTGGAGAAAGAATTAGGACAATGTGCTTGAAAGAATCCAGCTCTGATTTTCCTACTTGTCACCCACTGTCCCATTCCCAGAACCCAGAAAACTCAGTCAACATATGAGTAATTCAATCGGGAAAAATACAAACTCTGTTGTTCATGGTGACTCTAGTGCCTTGGGACTAAACTTAAAATGTGGGGTGTGTGCAAGTAAGAGGAATTTGTGAGTTTTAGTGAGAGAACAAGGAAAGGAGGTTGAGTGATTACTATGGGTACCCATGTGTAAAAGAGTATTTCGTGTTATAAGTAAGGAAAAGTGTGAACTACATATAGATGGCTACATAAAAATACAGGGATACCAAACCAAAAAGAAGAGAAGAAAGCAGGCTCCTGTAATTCACACATTTCAGAGTTGTGATTAAGGCAACACATAGTTAGCATGAATCCATGGTATATGTTCACTCATCCAAAAAAACATTTATTAAGAAATGTAGTGTTCTCTGTATTTACAGCATGCCCTTATATATACATCTATTATAAACTGCAAGTTGTAGTTCCATATCATAATACAAAATGATCTCGTCTAAATTCCCATGTCTGCAATGATATATTCATCATTATAAAGTTGTCAAAAAACTTACACAAAACGTAAGAAGTTAAGCCTCAGGAAGAAAAAAAAAACAAACAAAACCAAAAAAAAACTAATCATAACTGGACCTCTGCATACTTAAGATGTGATAAAAATAGTGTGCTTAATTAGTCAAACTTTTTAATACTGAAATATAATTGTGCCCAACAAACAAAATCAAAGGTAGAAATAAGCATAACTAATCCAGAGAGAAATACTGATTATATTTGATAGGAAACCACAACAGATTATATTTGTCTGAACTTCCAGACACCAATTCATAATACTTACAAAAGCATAACTGAAAATGCCTAGTCTTGAGTATGCATAAATCCTTCCAATGAAACATGCAAAATGAATACTGTCTCTTTAAGTTGAAGGACCTACTATAGCTAGGTAGTATGAAGCCAAGAAAAAGTTCTGAAGTTTAACTCTCAGGAGCAAACATTTTCTACTTGTGAAGTAAACTCTGTTGAAAGACAGCAGACTATGGTCCCACCAGTAAAAACAGGAAAGTTTTCAGCCAGTGACAGCTTTGCCTACAGAGAAAAAAAAAAAGTGTCATAGACTCACTTTATTAAACCATATGCTCATTGCCCTGTGAAGAAAGCAGGGTCACTAATTAGTTCATTCTGTGAAAGAAGCCCTTCCTGATCCCGTTGACTTTTGTCCCCCTGGTTAGCTCCAGCTATTTCTGTCATGCAACTTGAAAATCACTGGAGGGAGGAAGATCGCCATAACAACCGCTGAAATGATCTTGTGGAATGTGTCTAGTGGCACTGGAATAACCTGAATATGTGCTCCAGATGTGTCGGCTGTCAGGAAAAAAGTAAACACATCTGATGGACAGCGTATGACTAGATGGCCTCGGAGCGACTCCAGAGGCTCCGAGAGGGGGGAGGGGCTGCATATGTGAGCAGAGGGGCGGCGAGGTGGGGCAGGCAGAGGAGAAGGGAGCAGGTCTGCAGCCACAAGAGGCACTACGGGACCGGAGGCCTGGGGGGCCGGGGAGGATCGAGTGCAACCGTTCCACCCGTGTCCCTCCCCTGAGTGGCCTCTGTGCAACAGCAGCGGCCTCCGCGAATTTCCGTCTGGCACGGACTTGTGAGCCTTTGGGAGCAAAGTAAAACATGAATGCTGAGAGGAAGGGGAAAAAGAGAGGAGCGGGTTCAAAATGCTTTCTGTCTTAAATATTAATGGTACCACGTTTTCAAAGCGTTCTATCTTCAGGGGAGGGCTGTCCCCAGGCCCCTCACCCTCCCTCTCTACCCAATGAATGGTGTTGCCTTTTTGCCCTGTATGCACACTCTGAAGCTCGCTTTTTATTAGGTGACTGAGTGATTACATTCCCGATCTGAAAATGTTGTTCTTTTTGATGTTAATGTTGTTCCACAGACTTTCAAAGGTTGGACAAGCGGGTTGGGTCCCTAACCCAAAATATTTTTAAAAAATATTTTTAAAAAATATTTTTCTAATAAAATACATCGAAAGGACTAGAAAACACGATATAGGCCAAAACACATTTTCACCTTCGGTCCTATTCTCAGAGGTGTTTGCAAAGGAAAGGGGTAAGCTCTATTGCCCAGTGATTACGTTCACAAACAAGACAGAAATTCTATAAATCTCTGGTGCACAGTAGGCACTTGTTGAGTATCTGCTAGAACAAACTAGCTTTTAATGTATAAGATTCACCCAAAAATGCTTCTTGGGTTCTACATATAAACAGTGGCAGAGAGTACTTAAAAAAATAACTAACCAAGTTTAAAAATATTTAAGAAAAATAAATGGGGAGTTTATTTCCCCAGGGGAACAAATATGCTTCCCCAAAGAAAATAGGAAACACCATATCCACTATAGCACACAAACCACCTATTTGTGCATGAATCCACCACATTTTAATGCCTACTATTTCAACAGATTGAAGAATGGACTTAAGTTTTAGAGAACACTTAAAAAACTATTCTCTGCAGTCTTCCCATAAATGCTTAAATCTATGAAAAGGCTACAAAGGTTTGTGCAAAAATTTAGAATCGATGTCAAAAGCTTTCCAAGCAACATACTCCAGATTTTTCGTTCTGAAACTCCCTACCAATATATTTCAATGAAATATCTAGCTTTACACCACAGTCTAAACTCTAAGAAAAGAACAGAACTGTATTGGAGGATACTTATTTATATAGAATATACCATTAAGGTAAAAAAATAGCTTACTTAAAATCTTTGAAATGACTTATGCTTCGTAGTCATTAAGATCAATTAATTATATCACCTGGGCTGAAGGACAACAACATTCACCTAGTATTATACATACTTTCATTCAAGTCAGTTGCCACCTTATGAATATCCTTTCAATTTCTAAGTAAGTACACTTTCCTCCTTTGATAAATCTCATTTAGTGACTCAGACTCTGAAAGTAGATCATGAAAGGAAGAAAGAAAACGGTGAGAAATGATTATTTGAGAGCAGGAAATAGAACAAATCTTCAACTCACTCTCCACTCTGTAATTCACACATTTAACCTGGCGGAGGAAGACCCTAAGGATGCTTGGAGGCTGAAGGACTTAACATGTGAAGCAATAGGTGAAAGAACGGCAAGAGTGAATGGCACCACTTCTGCCTTCTAGAAATTGGATTCCACCGGCAGCTGGCTGAATGAAGCCAGTAACAGATTCACGGCTGTGGAAAATGTCTCATACTCCTCTAAGCAAAAACGTCGTTATTTCCTTGTAACAGAAACTGTACTTCTTGACAAGTTAGACAACCTAAAATAATCACTGCCAAGGTGTAATTTATAAAATTTGTTGGCAATCTATAAAAAAGAAATAATCTTGATATTTTCAATTATTTGTAGAGCATATTTTATTATTCCAGTGTAATCTAGCCCACTCCCCACCCCCCCAAATCAAAAGTCTTCAAGAAGGGCTGACAGATTTCCAAATAAAAAGCCAAATATTTAAAAGCTTTTATGAGCCAAAATCACAAATGTGCACATTTGTACTATGAGGTGCCAAATGTCCAAAAGATGGATGAGTTTCAATGACTATTTTCATTTGTCTTGACCTTAGTATTCAACCAATAAGTGAAAAGTTCATGTATATTCAAAGAACTGGAATGTATTTGTATTCATTCATGTGACATTTCTTTTCCATCTAAAATTTCTTCAACTGAACTTGAAGTTAACTTTTGTAAGAAGACAAAGCATTGGATCTTTCCTCAAATTCAGAGGAATGGTGTTTCGGTGAGTTTGTTGTTGTTGCTGTTGCTTAGTTTGTTCTTAAAAGCATCAAAGGTTATAATGGGATGAAACCTGGAGTTAATGCAGGAAGTATTCAAGTTCCAAAAGTTACTGTATGAACAAGTTCCATGGTACTATATGGACAAATTTGGTGCCTGAACCCCACGATTAAGCCTATGGCTGACATCAAACTCATACATGTATCCTGTCCTTAGAGTTCAGTGTGTGTTGAAAACTCAATCAAGTATGCACGGCTTAGGGTTTCTCAAACCACCAGCTTCTCTGGACAATGCCATACAAGTAGTACAAGTTACAAAAGACTCTTCCTAACGCTTTTCTATTTCCATCAAGCAAATAATGGTGATGCTTATAACATGCACAGACTATTAGATAAGCAGAACCATTCAAGCAAGATCTAGGAAACTTTGGAGAGTTTTGCAACAATTCTTTTACCATGCTATATAGCATTACAGACCAACACATACCTAGCAGCAAATTATAGAAGGCCATAAAAGTTAAATACCTGAGCCAAAAATGAGAGAAAGGGGAGGGAGAAAGAGAGGGAGAGAGAGAGACAGAGAGACTAACTAAGAGGGCAGTCAGCAAGTCTATCTATTACAATCCTAGCTGGCTATGAGTAAAACACTGTAGTAAGGTCCTCTGGCTGCAGGAGTGTTTTAAAGATTTATTTTTATTGGGTTTTTTTTTTTTAGACAGAGAGAATGGGGAGGCCCAGAGTAGTCTCCATAGTTGACAACATTAGTTTTCCATATAGTTTCACTCCACAGGTGGGCACGGGGCTGGGCAGGGCAGGAACTGGGCCTGGAACCTCCCACATAGGCCCCGACAAGAACTGAACTGGGGGGAACACCCCAGTTCAGAATACGGGTACGCATGGGCCAGGCTCAGGATTTGATCCTCAGGCTCCGGGGCTACAAAGCAAGCACTTAACCCGCTGAGCTGTCCCAGCTTCCCCAGGAGTTTCTGAAGTGGCCACATAGCAGGCTTCATTCCCATGGTGCCATTTCTCATATAGGAACAAGAAAGTTAGAAGAATGAATGAAACACAATCTAGACTTAAAGCAATGATTTTTGATTTCTGTTGAAGAATGTAATACGGATTCTTGAGAAAAACATTTTAAAACACGTGAACAAAAACTCCTTACTGAGTCCTTAAAACTACATGGAAGCCTTTAAAGGAAGACTGTGGAACTGTTACCTGTGCTTAAATGCCAAGAATAAAAGAAGAAAATCCAGAAGTTCCTTTGGCGTCATTAGTCATGTGTCACGCTATCAGGGGGAAAGAAGCCATGAAGCAGCACAGAATTCCAGAGAAAAGCAGGCCATCTGTAAAATGGAACACAAAGAACACAACATATTCTGCCCAATTTTAGAGGCCTAAAAGATTCCCTTACCAAGGATAGAGAGCTATAACATTTGATCTGCTTATTAAAATATCATTAATTTTTGCTAAGAATTTCTAAAACCATCCAGCCCTCTCATGCCCTGACTGTAAAGCAAGTGAGTCAATGAATCCTCCCAAGTTTTACCACAGAATATTCTTTCACGGGGTCTGTGAATTCCTCAAGACAAATCAAAAGTACACATTAATTTTCAAAGTATTTTTCATATACCAGTTAGAAGGAAGGAGAAACAAGTGGGAAGAGTTGAACAAAACTTGAGAAAAGTTGCTGAATCCACATTCCTTCTTATTACAGACAAGGAAAAAAGCTGAGCTGAGAAGCTGAGAACTTTGGGGTCATTAGCCCCAGAGCAGGAATGGTCGACTATATTCCTTTATTGTTCTTTTATCTTTAATTCACTGAGAGCAAAGAGCAACTTTTTTTTTTTTCTTGACTGTTTTTCGATGTTACTGTCCTTTCAGGCCCATCCCAGGACCTGGACATGCTGGGAAGTGCTGGTGACTTGGTGGTTTGCCATAAAGAATCATTACTACCGTACATGGGACAGTGTCTCTGGCTCCAGAAAGAGGATCACCTCAAATGGACTAACAGGTGCAGAGAAAGCCCTTCAAAAAAAAAAAAAAGGTCTCAGCTCAACCCCTGTTAAAAACCTCCAGCAGCTCCCATTTCACTTACAACAATGACTACGGTTCTCAATAAGACCAACAAACCCCTCCCCTCCGTGGTCACAATGGCTCAGCAGCCCAACCTTGCTCCAGTTCACACATCAGCTACAACAGCCTTCAGTCCACACTTCCAATGCTCCAAGCTCCCTCTCATCTCACAGCATTGGGTCTTTTGCAATACTTGGCACCCTCCACCCTACCTTCAAGCAACCTAATTCCTCTTCATCCTTCAGATCTCAGCTCAAACAGCCCTTCAGGGAAATCTTCCCTGACCCTATGAACTACCCGGTATGTTTGGTGGTTCATACTTTGTATTTTGAGGGTTTGGCTAATATAACATTCAGAAAATAAGATTTCAGGGCTCAAAAAAGTCTGTCCATCACTGGACAGTTTCAATCATCCCTTAAAGCAAAATAATTTCAGTATTTATTGTGTATCTAACTTCCACTATTGAGTTAAACCATTCTAATGCGTAGTATAGTTCGTTACAAATTGGTAGATCTCCAACTCTGTTTGTTAGGGCAGATGTTCATTTATTCCAAACTCTCCAAAATTAGATCAATACTTTTATAAACCATGGCCATGTTATTCCTTCTTTCCCCATGTTGGCTGTGACATGGGGCAGTTGCAGAGAAATAAAAAATATACAAAGGGGAAGCTGGGATGGCTCAGTGGGTTAAGCACTCACTTTGTAGCGCCGAAGACCGGGGATCGAATCCCGGCCCCAGCCCGTGCGGAACCATGTGCTGAACTGGGAGCTCCCCCAGTTCAGTTCTCTCTCTGTCTCTGTATCTCTGTATCTCTCTCTCTCTCTCTCTCTCTCTCTCTGTCAAAAATAAATAAACAAATATATAAAATTTAAAAATATACAAAGCTTAGAATCAGACTAGTCAGACTGCTACTGACCAGCTGCCTGTCCTTAGGCAAACCTACTATTTTCTCTGAGCCCATTTTTTCTATTGTGGGAAGAGCAAAAAAAGGACACCATCCTTAGAGGATTCAGAAGACGTACATCTAGAAGTCAACATCTGTACCACATTCACCAGTTTATAATTTTGCCTTATTATCTAAATATTAGTCTCTTCATCCACATGTAAAATCCATAACAGTAAGTGATTGTTACTCTTTTTGCCCTATCATTGAATCCTTAAGGCATAGTACAGTGTCTGCCTTATATATTAGGTACCCAACAAATCATTGTTATATAAATGAATAAAAAGATAGTACAATGTGGAATGGATTCCCCATCTCCACTGTTTGTTTTGAAGTTAATAATTTTACAATGGGCAATACATCTTTGGTGTATACCCACCTGTGTGAGGCTGGTTAATATTCTTGCATAGAAGTCAGTGTTCATTTGGACGAAGTCAGTCATGTATACACGAGTACTTAAAAATGAGTCTAGTCCAAGAGTCTCACTCAGTGATAATGGCTTCACATATTTCATACCACTGTTCAAAAGGAGAACTGAGTAATTGAGTGTGTACATCCACCACTGTCCTATACAAATGGAGCAGTTTACACGGATGAGTTGCTAGCCTCTGCGAATACATATAATAGCAAGCACTGTCTAATTATTCTAGGTGGCAATCAAAACTGTTAAATATTTCAACTGCTTGATTTTTAATCAGTCAAAATTGTTTGATTTGTGTGTGTGTCAAGCACGTTTGTAAGAACTATACAGGTAGTAATTTGTTTAATCCACCACGACAACCCCATGAGGTAGGTACTATTATTATCCTTATTTTATACTGGGGGAATCTAAGCCTGCACTGCCTTCATGCTTATAAAATATTTTCACTTAACATGTATTTAGCAAAAAAATGAATATGTGCAAGGTACAGTTCTGATATCATGTTTTAAATATGAGATTTAAGTCTCTTGCCAAGAAACACAGATTTAAGTTCGAAGAGGTTTTATAAGAACTGGTGTCTAAAGTTGTACTGTTTTTTCCCCATCTTAACTGTTTTGAGACTTGCTCTAATAGGATAAAGCTTTCAACTGCAGGGAACCTTCAGTAAAACACAGCACCCATCTCACCTAGTTAAGAATCCTGGCACTAGAAATCCATTTCACCCCACTCAACAGCAGGCTGCAGGACATAATTATTTTCATCTGGTTATAACACAGGGTGGTGAGTTTAATCTCTAAAACCCTACAGGGATTGGTTTTAGCAGTTTTAGAAATTGCCTCTCACGGTACGAACGTGCCGCACAGCAAGATGGTCATGCTAATGGTTCCCAGACTAGGATTTGGAGGGGCCAAAGGCATGGCTCCCTCTTTTCCATAATTTCCTTTCCTTTGTTGGCCTAGTCTACTCATATGGTCATTCAAGGTATCCCTATGGCCCCACTTTCAAAAACAATTTGTTCTGATTCAGACAAGGAAGAGAGGTCATTTCTTTTTTAAGTTCTGGTCAATGATTACTATTCATGGAGCCAAATGAATCCATATATAAAATGGACCATCAGGAACAAAGTCTTATAAAGGAGTATATATGCAGATGAAATAGATTCCCAAAGAATAATGTGGTCATTAATGTGATGTAATCTCTAGATTTAAACTTTTGCTAAACCCTTCCTTCCAGGAAAAAAAAAAAAAGCTAGAAAAGTAACCCAAGAATATAATTTAGAGTCTCCCGAATTTTTTTATTAAGTTTAACCCTACTCAGTTAACCCTAATTTCTGCCTAATGAACCCTCGACATAGGAGCAAAAACAGGACAATCTGTTAATCACTTTTTAAAGTGAAATTGCTACAAGGACTAGAAATAGCAAATCCCAATAAGTCAAAATAATGATTCTCGTCAGTTTTTGGTAGAGGAGCCAACCTCAGTACATCCATACAAATTAAACTGCCCTGATTACAGAGGATTCAGAAAAGGCCCTAGGACTGTCCACAGCATTTCGAGTGATAACAAGCCACTTATTTTAAGAATGGCAACTAAATGTCTAAAATTTAGTCAACTTACACATGGTTCAAGATATGTTAGAATATTTGGGTTTAGCAAAAAAATAATTTTTATTATAACACAAAATCCCTCCCATTGTCCTACTAGATGATGTGAGGGAGTATATCTGAGGGCTGTTTGGAAAGTATCCAACTATATAACATGAAAGATAGAGGCATTTATGGCTGGATTTTTTCCAGACAGTCCTTATAGGTAAATTCTAACAGTTAAGCTTGTATAAAGTGTAGAGATAGAGAAGTGCCAGAGTGTTTTCAAATTTTTCCTTTCTTTTCATGTTCCTGGAGCTAAAAAAATGACCCATGGCAAAGATCTCAGTAGCAGGAAACTGAAACACCATGAAACATAGTCTTAGAAAACCGTAATTCCACCATACTGCAAAGCCCCTTGGGAATTATTTCCAGCCCCAAAGGCAATGTCTGGCATAAAGAAGTAATATTTGTAGAATGAGATCAATAAAACCTCAGAATTACAATCCTTAAAGAACCTGCAAACACATTACCACACTGATCCATCTAAGTATACAAGGAGGTATTCCCCTGCCACTTCAAAGACGAGGAACCAGAACATCAGAGCCACCACTAGCCTGCTCTTAGGATTCTCCGAGCACATCACACCTCTGTCCCATCATTTAAACAGCTCAGGACAGCCACTCTTTTGCTTTTGCTTGGCGTTCTATATTTTATCAGTGGTGTCAAAACACCAACAGTGGAAGGCAACCAAATCTTCAGGTGCCATACCCTAACAAGATCTACAAGTGTCCTCTGGAGCTCAGTAAATCTGATGGCTCAGACTACCAGATGTTTAGGTCTACTTAGATAATACATACATCATACTACATTTATAGTGTACATGAGTTTCAACTTACCCCTTATTTTAACCAAAGATGTTTCTTTGGAGTTTTTTTTTTCTTCATGCACAGATCTCTGACAGTTTAACTTTTACAAGAAAAAACAAAGCAAAGAAAGGCAAGCTGTTACCACTCACTTTCCAGGTTTTGTGTATTTCTCTATAAAAACTGACCACAACAGAACGTGCTAAGCTACATAAATTGTAGGATAGAAAATCCAGGATATTTTTAGATTCCCCAACTTTGACCTCAAAATGGACATGAACTTCATCTGGTAGCTCACTGTTGCTCTTAGACGAAGGTAAATTTCATCTATTGATTCAAAATTAATGGGATTAATGTATGCTAGGCTTATGCTAACGTTGGTGACTCAAACATAAATAAAACATGACTCCTGTCCTTGGGCAGAGACAATCTTAATGGTGGTTGAAACAAATACGAATACATACAAAAAGACTATGTATTGGTCTATATGTGCCACTAATATGTTTGCTACACATCATATCTTTAAAAAAGTACAAAAAGAAAAACTACTAATTTTGTTGGTCAGTGGAGATGAACTAACAAGTTCGTTCTTACATTTGCCCCTCCTATATAATACAGTCCTCATACATAAAAGTCACTAAAATGTGGAGTTTCTAACTCAGTGGATTAAGTCTTTAACAAGTCTGCATGATTTTCTTAGATAATAAAAGATGTTAGAAACATATAGGTTATACATCTGAAAGCAATCTTATTTGCAACATTACTGAGCCAATCATAACTGGTACTTAGTTGCTAAAGATTCTCTATCTTTTAACATCCTGCTTATATTATGTTATGCATCAATACAGCAAGTTACATACCATTACCAATTCTCTTACCTGCCTTCCTTCCTATTTGGTACTAGAATACAACCCAAAATACTACATCATTGTGAAAGGTATCCTAGAATAGAAATAAATGTCTTATACTAAATGTTAAGCAATGATAAACATTTAAGTAACTGTGGTTCATTACATGGCTTACTTTTCTGTAGGGACACATTAGGGTTGAGTCACATGGTTAAAGGTGTAGGCTAGAAAGGAACTCATACAAGTCTATTTAAAGCATGCTACTTACTCTTTAGCTCTGGCAATAATCACTTCCTTCCTTCCTAGGTGCCATCACTATCTGCCTATGAGGCAGGTGGCTCTAGGGCCTGTGATTCTCTCCCAAAACTGAAAGTACCCTGGCGAAATTTCAGGTAGAAATGCAAAGTCTGATTAGAAGAATGTCTCAGCCCCATACCTAAGAAAAATGTAATTTCTGGTATATAAGGGAACTGAAAAGGATTTTTAAGTACGCATCAACAAATGTGGTGCATGTATTTACATATAAACATGTGTGTCTGTACACACACAAGATCACTCCTATGTCTGCCATCAGCAACTGCTCAGCTCCTTACCACTGACCCAAGGTACAGCTTCAGAATCCTTCTTCTCAAGTAGCCATTACCAGTCTATCAATATTGCATGAGTTGAACCTGTTTTCCATCCTTCATCTTGTCTGCTCTTCAGATAAGGAACTCTGAAGAAGTACCAAAGAAGTTACAAAGATCAAACAACTAATCAGAGACAGTCTGGGTTAGAAAAAAACCAGACCTTGTGCCTTCTATATAGTCCATACCACAGTGCCTATCTGGAATGTTTATCTCATTCACACACTAACTCCTACTATTCCTTGGTTTCTTTGTGCCTTCATCATTTAATTTCTTACCACCTCATTTGGGCAGCCACAAATGCTTCTCCCTTTTGCTCTTAGAAATTCAACATCCCTGGCATAAAAGGGGAAAGAGACTGTCGTTTCATATCCATCAAGTTTATAATTGCCCACCATTGACCTGGCACCTCCCCTTAAGCCATGCTAACATTAGTTGTCATTCAAAAGTTCACTCCACAGCTTGACCTTTGCTTCTCCTCAGAAGTATGATTCACCCTATTAAAAGTATTTTTCCTTTAATGTCATGATGGCCAAATAATGCAGCGTCCATATGACGTTCCAATAAGGAAGATTTGTGCCAAACACTAAATAGCTTTTGTCACTAAGACTCAAGAATGCAGATAGTAAGACAACCAAAATTTAAAAAGAATTATCAGGTTGAGTGCCTGGGAAAAACTTGTAATCCTATGCTTAGCACTATCTACAACTACCACATATAATCATGTTTTATGAATCTGACACCAAAAGAACACTTCAATCACATTTAATTCGGTGGTTCTACTGTAAAATGTGGCTAAGACTGCTCCACAGAGAAGGGTTACCACATATCAATATATTCTCAAATTGAACAATTTCCTTATACTTATTACTTTTTAAATTACCATAAAATATTTTAGCCACTTCACAAATGACAGGCCTAACTTTAAACATTAAGTATTATATCTTTAAAAAAAAATCAGCCTTTTGGAGTTGAAATGATCCCACCAATTCTACCACTGTGACTTCAGCTAGAGTAATTAATATTTCTGTTACTCTTCAGATTCTTCATTTGAACACAGCAGTTCTCTACAAGAAATTACCAAATGTGTAATGTTCTAGGCAAATAAAAAAGGTCACCCATAAATTAGTCAGCATCACAAGACCACAGAGTCACTTCTTTAAGCAAAACATAATGAAATCTGAATGACATTCACCGTTTTAAGTTTTTATTTTATGTCAGGCACTGTGCTGATCCTTACCACATGATTTAACCCTCACTCCAACCCTATGCAATGAAGGTTATTATCCTCCAACTTTACAAGTGAGGAAATAAACTGAAGCTTCAAGAAATTCTGTCCCTCCTCAAACTTCCCAGAGCACAGGTTGAGATTCAAACTCAGGTCTTTCTGATTCAGATGCTTTCTATCTCTTTGCTATTTCCTATTACACTATAAATATTCAGAACATCTGCAACATTGCTAAGGCAATCAGAACCATAACTACCCAATGATTCCTCAAAATGTAGATATCTTGGCTAAACAGTATGACTACAATCAAAACCATCATGTCATCAAAGGCTAATCAAATCCAAGTCATGAGGTGTTCATATCTGTCATTTAAGATAACAATGGAACCCTTATGATAGTTCACTGGTTAAGCCTTGTTATGAAGTCAAACATACAAAGTTTGAAAATGTTTAAACAATGGGTACATGAAGGTGTCAAAAAATATAGAAGTTCATAGAAGATCAATCAATGAAAAGATCAGCATGCATAATGGGCACCCACTAGCAAAAGATTTTTTCCCTAGCCTATGTCTCCAAAACATTATTTTACAAACATATTTTTGGAGTTCCGCTGACTGTTTTACCTTATATTAGCTATTTTAATATAATTACCCCAATTATGTTTTTGAGTGTCTTGGAAATTGTTGGTCTGTTAAACTAGCAAGAGATTTCTCACTTAGAAAAGAAACAGTTCTTCTCACTGGCATCACAGTTTCCAAAATAATCTGGGTAGATCTAAGTGTGATATTTTCCTTTCCGATGATAAGGGAAAATAAACTAATGAGCATTTGGCTTGCATTAAACAGACACCATGCAAGGCATTTCCACATATGTTATCTCAAAATATTTCAGTATCCATTCTATTATATTTCATAGAAAACAGTGGGTCAAATGTAAAGGATGCATAATGTCCCACTGTATATATGTACCACAACTTCTTTCTCCAATCTCCCATAGAAGGACACTTTGGTTCTTTCCATGTCTTGGCCACCATGAATAATGCTGCAATGAATATAGGGTATATGTATCCTTACGAATAACTGTTCTCAGATTTGGGGGAGTAGATACCCAGAAGAGGGATCGCTGGGTCAGATGAAATAATGCCATTTACAACAACAAGGATGGATGGATCTTGAGATTAACATGCTAAATGAAATAAATCAGACAGAAAAAGTCAAGAACCATATGACTTCTTTCATATGTTGGATATAAAACTGAAAGCAACAAACAAGACAAACAAACAAAAACTCATAGACACAGACAACAGTTTAGTGGTGCCCACGGAGAGAGGGGGAGGTAGAAGAGGGTAAGGAGGTCACATGTATGGCGATGGGAGCACACAATGCAATATATAGATGTTTTATAGAATTGTATACTTGAAACCTATAGAATCTGACTTACCAAGGCCAACCCAGTAAATGTTTTAAAAAAAGAAAAAGTAAAGAATGCCAAGGTCTAGGTGGAGATGTGAAAGGAGATTATTTCCATCCACTATCGGGTATAGACAGGGTTTCTTTTTGGGTGACAAAAATGTTCCAGAATTAAATATTGGTGATGGTAGCATAACCATGTGAAGGTTAAAAAAAAAAACCCAAAACATTATTGACTACATACTTTTACACTTTAAAATGCTAAATTTTACAGTATATAAATTATATCTTAATTTTAAAGATCACATGATCATGGTACAGTGGTACCTCGATTCACGAACCTAATTCGTGAACTGACTCTGGTCCCGAACCGAATTGGTCGTGAAC
>PVKE010014620.1:16381-34748 GCA_004027555.1 Craseonycteris thonglongyai | reverse complement strand
TCTGCAAGTTCTTCATGTAATTTTCTTTCCAGATGATGCCATCATTGTTAATGTTCTCTTTTGGATTTCTTGTTTCTCGGTCAAGTTCATGGCATTGCCATTTGTGAAGAGACCTTCCATTTATCATATCAATGTACAGTATATTACGGTATGTTCGAAAAATGTCATTCATTAAAAATTTAATTAAAAAAAGAACTGGCATTGCCTCGGAAGTGGGGGGTAGTCTTATACAGCGAATATAGGCCTAAACCTATGTTTTAACTGTAAAATTAGGGGGTCATCTTATACGCCGGAAAATACGGTAAGTAAGTTTTCTCTAGTGGAGACTTTCCCTGCTTGTTCCATTTTGACACTCAGAACTTAGAGAAGGTATCGACACAGAGCAGTCCCTTTTCTAGGTAGAATATGAAAATTAAAATATAATACTAAAAGGGAAGCATGCAGCTTGCTCTACTTACTTTCCCTCCTTACTGTGATTCTGTAATTTTTTTTTTCTTTCACACAGCCAGGCACACTAGAAGGGATTCTCAGAGGATGCTAAAAATATTGCCCTTGTCACTACAGACTTTCTATCCCTGCTGCTTCCTTTCTTTCTGAATCCTTAGTGGAAAAGGTATGTTTTGTTTTTTGCCTTTTTCTGACAAGAATTAGGTTCTTGGGTTCTGAGTTATTTTTTTTCCTCCTTAAGATTTACTCTCTTAACAACTTTCCTATATATGATACATCCATGTTAGCTATAGTCATGTGGTATATTACATCCCTAGTATTTGTTTATCTTATAACTTGAAGGTTGTACCTTTTGACCGCCTGACCGCCTTCTCCATTTCTCTTTCCCCTCACTCTCTGCCTTTTGATAACCACTAGTTTAATCTCTTGAGCACTTTTCCTATGAGTTTGGGGTTTTTTTTGTTTGTTTCTTTTCTTTTTCTTTTTTAGATTCCACATGTAAGAGAGATCATACAATATTTATCTTTTTCTCTCTGATTTACTTCATTTATAATAATGCCTTCAAGATTCATCCATGTTGTTGCAAATAGTGGGATTTATGCTTTTTTTATGGTTGAAAAATATTCCTCTGTGTGTGTGTGTGTCCTGTCCAGAAAAAAATCCAGCCATTGTCAAAATATTGGGAATGGTTACATGGCTGGACACTTTCTGGACAACCCTCATATATACCACAACTTCATTACCATTTTATCATTGATGGTTGCTTAGGTGGTTTCCATGTCTTGGCTATTACTAATAAAATGCTGCTTTGAATATGTAGTTACAGATATCTTATCCAGTTAGGGTTTTCATTTCCTTTGGAAATAGTTCCAAGAACTGGGATTGATGGATCATATGGTAATTCTATTTTTAATTTTTGAAGATCCTTCATGCTGTTTTCCATAGTGGTTGCACCAAGTTACAATCACACCAACAGTGCACAAGAGTTCCCTTTTCTCCACATCTATGTTAGCATTTATTATTTTGTCTTTTTGACAGCCATTCTAACAAGCATGAGGTGGTATCTCATTGAAGTTTTAATTTGCATTTTCCAAAAGACTAGTGATGTTGAGCACCTTTTTATGCATCTATTGGTCTTTCTTATATCTTCTTTGAAGAAACATCTATTAAAGTCCTTTGACCATTTTAAAAACTGTTTTTTTCTTTGTATTGAGTTGTATAAGTTCTTTATAGATTTTGGATATTAACCTATTATCAGATAGATGGTTTGCAAATATTTTTTCCATTTTATAGGCTGTCTTTCCAGTTTCTTGATGGCTTCTTTTGCTGTGCAGAAGCTTTATAGTTTGATCTAGTCCCACTTGTTTATCTTCAATTTTGTTTGCTTGTACTTTAATATCCAAAAAGTCATTACTAAGATCCGTGTCAAGGAGTTTTATTCCTATGTTTTCTTTTAGGAGATCATGATTTCAGGTTTTATATTCAAGTCTTTAATCCATTTTGTATTAATTTTTATAAGTGGTGTAAGATATGATCCAGTTCTGTTCTTTTACATGTGAATATCCAGTTATCCCAGCACCATTTATTGAAGAGACTGTCCTTTTTCCATTGTATCTTCTTTGCTCCCTTGTCAAATATTAGTTATCCATACTTTCTTAGCTCTTGATTCTGTTCCATTGGTCTATTTGTCTGTTTTTATGCCAGTATCATGTACTGTTTTGATAACTAGCTTTACAGTATAGCTTGAATTAGGATGTGTAATGCCTCTTGCTTTCCTCTTCTTTCTCAGGATTTCTTTGGTTATTTGGGATCTTTTGTGGTTCTGAGTTACTATTGTGATAGGCTATTGCCTCTCTGGCTAAATTCACCATGTCCACATTGAGGCCAAGTGTTCAGGTCTCCCAGATGTCATTTAGACCTGATATCAGGGTGAGCATAAATTTTGTTTTAAAAAGGAAACTCAGCCTGGCAATGAAAAGAGTAAAACAAGACAAAACTCCCAAGGCTATAGTCCTGAATATAAATTTGTTCCTTCATTCAACAAATGTTTATTGGATGTTTGTTGTTTGTTAGATATGTGCCAGGTGCTAAGCTAATAAATAATTTATGATAAAAAGAATTGATTTAGAAATTCACCTTGTCTTTCGTTTCTTGTTGAAAACCTTTAAAATTTGCTTACCTCTTCTACATTATAAGCTGATTTAAATGTATTAATAAATAAATCATTTCTGAGCATTTATTATGCCTGTTGCCTAGAGAACTCTATATATTTTCAGTGCCAGGAAAGTTCTGTGTGTTTTGGGGTTGTGTAAAGAATAACAGAGTGCTAGGAGCAGTCAAGCCTACCTTAGGTCACATCTTACTTCTGCTTCCTTTTAGCAGAGTGAACTCAGGCAAATTACTTTTCTCCTCTAAGCCTCATTAAAAAAAAGAAAAGAACTGTAAATATTTCTTAAAAAAACTTTATAAAAATTAAATAACACAAAGAGTATAAAGCATTTTGCACACAGTTAATATTTAACAAATTTCAATTAATACTTTTATTGAGATTTTTCAGCTGTCCTCGGGGAGCCCATCGTACTGCTATACTTGCCAATTAATCTTCAATGTGCAGTACTCTTTTTTTGAGCTACACAAATCAAGAAATGTTGGAAACGTAAAGGGCAGAAGAAAAACAACAATTATTTCTGTAAGAGAAAATGAAAGGATGTGTTATTATTTTAATCTATTAATAAAAGCATGATTCCTAATCTTTCTAGTCCACACACACACACACACACACACACACATGCCTAACAGAGAAGTTATAAGAAGTACTAATTAAATGTGTTGATGAATGAATGTGATTTTCCTGTATTCTGATTGATTTTGCAAAGCCACAAAGTAGTTTTTGTGAAAAAAAAAAAAAAAGCAATTTATATGGAATGGAGGACTGGTAACTTGAAATTATACTAGTTGCATTATATTCAGGATAATCATAAAAATCAAGCATTCAAAATAAAATGTTTTTAAGAATAAAAGGGCTTCCTTATGAATATACTAAGACTACATATGTCAACCTGGAATGTCCTAGGTAAATAGATATGTATATATGGGTAGCCTAATTATAGTTTTTAGTTGTTAAATACCTATCATTAGTCACTTTTTAGTTAATAACAAATAAATTCATAGATTATGTAAAAATAAGCTTATACAGGCTCAGTCATGAAAACATTATGAGAAAGCTAGTGCTTAAAATACAAATAAAAAATGAAAGTTATTTATTGAATGTTTATTTGCTAGACATTAGATCTTTCAATCATAAACATGAAGCTCAGAGAAATATATAAATTCTTAAAGGTTTTATTGCTAGTAAGTAATAAATATAAACGAGACTTTAATTCTAGCTCTGTCTGACTTGGAACATTATCAGAATATACATTTATAATTCTGTTCTCAAACAGAAAGATGCTTAATAACTGAATTTAAGTAAAAATTATGATTCTTAGAAAAATTTATAGTTTCTCTGAAACAGCAAGATAATTTGAGAGAAAGAGGTTGAATGGACTCTTCCAATGAAGGTTGGAGTCTCTCTTCCTAGAATCCCTAATACTCAGAAGTTGAGTATTTTCAATTTACCCTTGCCTTGTGCAATTTACCCTTGCTTTTTTTATGGTGATAAATGCTGATTTCTTAAACTGGTTTAGTAGTAACCTTGTCTACATGTAAGAGACTAGACCCGGGCTACTTTTTTATTTTCATCTTGAACCTGAGCTATGCTCTCCCCCAGATTTTGGCCAAGAATGGACATGTCTAAAGGGCGATGATGATGTTGCCCAAGAAATAGAAGAGCCTAGTGATCTTGAATCTAGGAGCATATTGCTGACTAAAGTCAGACCTCTGTTTTCAAATCCAGATTCAGGCTTGCAGTAGCTGTGTGGCCTTGGGCAAGTGACTTTACTTCTCTGGAGTAGGGCCTGCTTTATGGATGTATAACCTGTACAATTATACAGTTATACAGGGCCTGGTGGTCAGGAGGACCTTCCTTTTGGTTTAATGTTCTGCTTGAAATTTGTAATATCTATATTTTTAAACAAATAGTCCCACCTTTTCATTTTGCACTAGGTCTTGCAAATGACTTAACAGGTCTCTAGTTTATTCATTTGTAAAACAGGTATAGTATACTTTCTACATCTTTAGGGTACATGGGATCCTCCTAGGAAAGGATATTCAAGTGGGAAGGTACAAGCAGGCAGTGAGATTAATGCAAACTGTTCAATTCACTAAAAAGAAAGGTTGAACTTGGCTATCTCATGGCATTGGCCTCTCACATTGTTGCTTTTGCTAACTGTGGACACGTGCCAGGGGATGAAGAGAGGTGAATTTAAGTGCTCTTTAGATGAAAATGTCTAGGAGACGTTAGAGGTACATACAGCCCAGTATGGAACCATGGTCACATACAAGTAGTTTAGGGAGAGGGTTTCTCTTTACTTTAGCAAAGCTGGGCTGTGCTACCAGCATGAATGCTGGCGTTGGTGCCACAGCTTGGTGGACTGGTTTTGGCCCAGTGCCAGCTGCAGTGCCAACATTAGTGGTAAAGTTCCTTTTTAGGCTTTTTTTTTTTAAAGATTTTATTGATTTTTGACAGAGAGACAGAGAGAAGGGGGAGGGCCCAGAGCAGTCTCCATAGTTGACAGCATTTGTTTTCCATATAGTTTCACTCCACAGGCGGGCACAGGGCTGCGCAGGGCAGGAACTGGGCCGGGAGCCTCCCGCATAGGCCCCAGCAAGAACTGAACTGGGGGCACACCCCAGTTCAGCATGTGGGTCCACAGGGGCCGGGGCTGGGATTCGACCCTTGGTCCCTGGGGCTTCAAAGCGAGCGCTTAACACACTGAGCCATCCCAGCTTCCCCCCGTTTTAGGTTTTGAGAGACCTCTGAGAACCAAGCAACAGATACATCCACCATCACTTTCCCTGTGAAAACGAACAGACGTCATTATTGGCGGAAGAGGAGGAAAATGACGGATGCCGGGTAGTTCCTCCGTCATTAAAAACACGCAAGCAATTTCCTACGCTGTCTAAGAAATAATTGAAAGGGTTTTTGTAAGGGGTTGGGGGTGCTTTTAAAAGCTAGTGAGGAAACATCAGAGAAGATGGGTTGTTGATAAAATTGAGACTGGTCTAGCATTCTGAGCTAGAATAGTCTGCAACATATAGGTTGTTACCTCAACACACGTCTCTTTTACTTCGATTAATGAATGGTCGGCAAAATTGAATTTCAGTTATATATATAAGGCAGCATAATATTCGAGAGAGTCATAACTTTTGAACACCAAAGACAAGGAATAAATAATCCTTAATAAAAATGTTACTAATTCATCCCTTCAAAAAAAATGGTAATGGATTATTATTGTGGTGTTAGAAAGGTTCTTATTTATTGCTCACACCTCTTGGTTTATGAAGTTGAAGTCTATTTTGTATTTTTATATGCAAGTGAGGTATTTTGTTCATGAGCCTACAGTTATCCTATAGTTTTAAATATGGGTAGCAAATTAGTACATATCCCCAATTAGCCAATACTGTTACGGTATATATTTCAATGATCAGTGTCCACAAAATGTGTTAATTTCTGATTATGCATACATAAAAGTAGTTGTCCCTTTAATAGCTGTACTTTGGTATAATAAATAAAGCCATCTGAGAGCAGCGACGGATAAAGAACTGTTGATGGATTTATAGTAGAAATTTGTAAAATGGTTAGCCCAAGGAAAAAATAAAAATATCAAGAACCAAATTCATCACCCATATCTAGGAGGAGTGGAGGTAAAGACAGGACTTAAACTATTGGTTTCACACTTTGTGCAATTTTTGGGGGTTGTTTTTTTTTAAAGGCCGAACTAAGAAGTAGATTTGTCAATCTGTCATGCTTGCCATGAAGCAGAAATATACCATTTAACAAGTACTTTGCCCAGGTGTTTTTGCTCCTACCAGCTGGCAAATACAGAATGTTCGTAGTGTCTTATGCTCACCAGGAGACGTTACAACAAGTTCCTGGGGACTTAACAAATAGAAAATATCCAGGCATTCTCAGCAGGAATGAAGCTTTAATATTCTTAACCCACTGAAGGTAATGGAAAGTATTCATTAAAACAGTTGCTTAAATGAGTCACATTTGTAATGCCCTACCAGCCTGTGTTTCTTTACTGGATGCTATTCTGAAGCTAGTATTTCCTCAAGTACAACTTGCTACAAACAGGTCAAGAACTCTGCTCTAAGTGTTGCAGAATGTAGAGAGCTTTGTTTGCATTTAATGTTTGAGCTATTTTAGTTTATAGCCTATGTGAAAATATTTACCCTAGAGAACTTTATATTTGGGCATATTTTTGAGTGGTCTGAGCTAAATGTATTGCCTAGAAATATAAACAATGGCTTGAACTCAACATTTTCTAGCCCGTTGAGTGACCAAGCAGATAGAATGTCACACTTCACCTCTGAACTTGGTTAATTCACTGCACCTTTATGTTGATCTGAAGGAAACTAATGATTCCTGGAAGATTTTGCTCTCAGTTGAAATACCATCTGCTAAATTGCTAAATTATATTCTAAGCTTTATTTTTTTTTTTTTAACAAAGGGTTACTTTCTAAGAACTCAGAAGCATTAAGATAGTTTCACTTGCAGTTGTGACCTTGAAAAAGATGCAAAATGTTACTGCTTCATGACTTTGGCAAAGTACTTTAAACAAATCATTCCAAAAGCATAATTTTATTTTATTTTCTGATAGTTCCAGGTCCCTGGTATAAATATTATATTTTCTTATTCATAGAAAATTTTTTCAAAGACACAGATTTAGAAATTCTCTGATACTAAAATAGTTATTGTCCTTCTATTACCTAACTCAAAGAGAAACTTGGAGAAAAAAACAAATATTTTCTTGATGTTTTCTGCAAGCATGTAGCTCAAAAGAAATTCAAAACCAAGAGAATTCAGAAAGGAAAATTACAGGAATTAAATAATCATAGCTTTTGTGTTGGTGATTAAAAATTCAGAAAAAGAAAATGTTGTAGTTATCCAAAATGTTTAATTTAATAAAGGGAACAACATTTGTTTAAGACATCATATTATTGGCACTTTTTCCCCCTTCAACTGATGTTTTGCAGGATGAGTCTTTGGAGGAGAGAGATATGCCAACTATGCCAGAAATATTTAGAATCCCACAAGATGATCTAATTTTTTTTTTTGTAGAATTAATAAAGCCATATTAAAGAATTTATTGAACTGGATGAGCAGGCCAAGAATGATGTCATGCAACAGACACGAACTCAAGAGTGTATGTGTGATCAGGTGAACCATAGGGAAGGCACTTGGTTTAACTTGTTTAAACCCCAGTGTTTAAAGATGTATCAAGATATTTCAGATAAGGCAGATCCAATGAACTCAACATAAAATTTTATGAGACTGAGTGGAAACATACTACAAAATTCTGTATCCTTAGAGAGATAATTCTAAAAATGAATTCAAATGAAATGCAGTAACAGAGTTTTTCTTGAAGTACTATATTGAGGTTTGGTAATTCTGTCTAAAATACCATCTTAGAATCTTTAAAACCATGTGATAAAAACTTTTTTTTTTTTTGTAATGTGATGCATAAAGATGACACGTTTTAGAAAGATATATATTTTTTTTTTAAAGAGAATAACTTCATGTTCTAAGTCAGGGTTGGTAAACTATGGCTTATGGGCCAAATCCTACCTGTTTTGGTTTGGCCCATGAGCTAGGAATGACTTTCTCATTTTTGAAAAGTTAACACGTGTTGAATGGTTATTCCACACCAGCTGCTACAGGACTTAATTCAGTTAATCTTCACTATACTCTAATGAGGCTGACACTATCACAATCCCCATTTACCAGTGAGGAAATTGAAGCTGGAAGGGGCAGGGTCACCCAGCTAATAAGTGGCAGAGCCAAAATATGGGTTGTTGACTCTAGAATGCTTGATTTCAACCAGTATGCTGTGCTACCTCTGAAAATCTTAACACCCTAACGTAACATCTCTGTTCTTCTATCACTTGCTTTATCTTCATTCCCCAACAAGCTCTCTCCAGATATGTTTGGCTCTAGACATATGTGACCCTTTACAATTCCCAATAATTCATCTAATTTTTACAAGCTGAGGATTTTCACTAAGGATTGTCTCTCTGACTGGAATGTGCTTTATCCACCTCTAACCTTTCCAAGCTGTGCCCACCATTCAAGAACTAGTCATTACAGGTAGTAACCAACTAGAAGGTAAGATTTTCTTCAAAGTAATACCAAAACTTGTTATTGACTAAGCAAAGAAGACATTTTCAGAATCAGAAGAAAATTGGAATTAATAGGATGGTATTTACGTTTTTAAATATTTGAAAAAATTCAAAGGAAGAATAATATTTCGTGACAGATGAAGATTTCAGTGTCCATAGATAAAGTGTTATTAGAACACAGACATGCTCATTTGTTTATGTATCACCTGTTACATATATATATTTTTAATATAAAGCTGCTTTTGTGCTGAAATGACAGAGTAGAGTTGTTGCAAAAGAGAACATTGAGCATACAAAACCTAAAATATTTACTATCTGGCTGTTTACAGAAAAAGTTTGCCAACTTCTCTTCTAAAGTATTTGATACCTGATTTTGATCTACAATTTGTGTTGGACTGCATTTAGAGCCATCCTGGGCCACATGCAACCCACAGTCTGCTGGTTGGACAAGCTTGCTTTATGTCATAATTATTTATGGACTGACATTATGAGCATTATGATTACATAACATGTATGATTGACCTACAGTATTCCTTTGCATTAGAATTTACATGGCCAGTAGTACCTACCCAATAAATATATATGCTTTTTGTTAACTCTAATATTAAGAATTTATTATGTAGTTCCTTCAAAAGGGAAAACAACTCAGCACAGTAATTACCATTTGCCATATGCCTTTCACCAGGAGTTCCCAACCCCTAGGCCATGAACTGGTACCTGTCAGTGGCCTGTTAGGAACCAAGCTACACAATAGGAGGTGAGCAGCAGTAGGCGAAGCTTCGTCTTTACAGCTGCTCCCCATCACTTGCATTACCACCTGGGCTCCACCTCCTGTGGCATTCAATTTTCAGCGGAGTGCGAACTCTATTGTGAACTGCACGGCCCCCTCCCAGCCCCCTGGTCCCTGGAAAAATTGTCTTCCACAAAACCAGTCCCTGGTACCCAAAAGGTTGGGACCACTAAACACAAATCAAGTGTTCAATAAATCTATATTGAATGAAATATATAGATTGTATTTATTAAAACTTACTAAAATGACTTTTAATTGTTCAATTTATTGGGGTGGAAGGTTTCAGGTGCACAATTCTACAATACATCTATGTGTTGCATTATGTGCTCACCACCCAGAGTCAGTTCTCCTTCCATCACCATATATTTGATCCCCCTCCCACCTTCCCTACCTCTCCCCCGTTACTCTTTGGTAACCACTCAACTGTTGACTGTGTTCATGAGTTTTCATTGCTTTGTTGCTTTCAGGCTTATATTCCACGTATGAGAGAAGTCATACGGTTCTTGATTTGTTTCTATCCAGCTTATTTCACTTAGCAGGATGATCTCAAGGTTCATCCATGTCACAAATGGCAGTATTTCACTTTTTCTTATGGCTGAGTAGTATTCCATTGTGTAAATGTACCACAGCTTCTTTATCCAGCCACCTATCAAAGGACACTTTGGTTGTTTCCATGACTTGGGCATCGTGAAGAGTGCTGCGCCAAGCATTGGGGTACAGATATCATTCTAGACTAAAGTTGTTTTTTGGGTTTTTTTTGGAGTGCATTCCCAGAAGAGGGATTATTGAGTCATATGGCAACTCTATTCTTAACTTTTTGAGGAATCTCCACACTGCCATCCATAGTGGTTGTACCGATTTGCATTCCCACCAGGAGTGTATGCAGGTTCCCTTTTCTCCACAGCCTCTCCAGCACTTGTTTTTCCTTGTCTTGTTGATAGTAGCCATTTTCACAGGTGTGAGGTGGTACTTCATGGTGGTTTTGAATTCCATTTCCCTGATAGCTAGTACAGTTGAGAATTTTTTTTTGTATATGTGTTGGCCATCTCTGTGTCTTCTTGCTATAAGTATGTGTTCGGGTTCTCTGTCCATTTTTTAATTGAGCTGTTTGTTCTCTCGTTGTTGTGTTGTGCAAGTTCTTTATATATTTTGGATATTAGTCCCTTACTTGAGGTGTTGTTTGCCAATATTTTCTCCCATTCGGTTGACTATCTCTTTAGGTTCCTGATGGTTTCTTTTGCTATGAAAAAGCTTTTTAGTTTAATATAGTCCCATCCATTTCTTTTTGCTTATACTTCCCTTGCCTTTGAGGTCAAGTTCATAAAGTCCTCCATGAACCCAAGGTCCATAAGTTTAGCACCTGTGTTTTCCTCTATACAGTTTATTGTTTCGGATCTTATGTGGAGGTTTTTAACCACTTTGAGTTAATTTTGGTATATGGTGACAGTTTGCAGTCCAGATTCATTCTTTTGCATGTGGTTTTCCGATTTTCCCAGCACCATTTGCTGAAGAGGCTTTCTCTTCTTTATTATGTATTTTTTGCTCCTTTGTTAAAAATTATCTGTCCATATATTTGTGAGTTTATTTCTGGGTTTTCAATTCTGTTCCATTGGTCTGTGTCTTTTTTTCTGCCAATACCAAGCTGTTTTGATGATTGATATTTGTAGTATAGACTGAAATCAGGGAGTGTGATGCCTCCAGCCTTCTTCTTTTTACATAGGATTGCTCTGGTTATTTGGGGTCTTGTGGTTTCATACAAATGTGAATTTTTGATCTATTTCTTGAAAGAATGTCTGTGGGATTTTGTTGGGAATCACATTAAATCTGCATATTGCTTTAGGTAGTACAATCATTTTAACTATGCTGATTCTGCCAATCCATGAACACAGAATATCTTTCCATTTCTTTGTGTCTCCTTCAGTTTCTTTTAATAGGGTCTTATAGTTTTCTGTGTAAGTTCTTCACAGTCTTTGTTAAGTTTATTCTAGGTATTTTATTTTTTGTTGCGAGTTCAAAAGGTATTGTTTTTCTTGTTTCTTTTTCTGAACTTTTGTTGTTCCTATATTAAAATACAATGGATTTCTTTAAAGATTTATTTTATTGTTTGAGAGAAGGTGAGAGAGAGAGAGAAAAAAAAAAAGAGATGGAGGTGGGGCAGAGCAGTCTCCATAGTTATACATTACTAGTTGTGACATGGTTCCATTCCACACGGGTAGATGTGGGTCCATGCAGGGCAGGAACCAAAGCCATCAGAACCTTTGCCACCATCCTGGTGGTTACCAATTGTACCACAATTAAACATACAGGTTTGCAGGGAGCTAGGACTAGGAATTGAACTCTGGACCTTGCGATTGCAAGGCAAGCCCTCAACTGCTGAGCTATCTTGGCATCCCTTGCAATGGATTTTTATACATTGATTTTGTATCCTGCAACTTTACTGTATTCATTTATTGTTTCTGATAGTTTTCTGGCGGAATCTTTAGGATTTTCTGCATAAAGGATCATGTCATCTGCAAAAAGTAACAGTTTAACTTCTTCACTCCCAATTTGGATACCTTTTATTTATTTCTCTTGTCTGATTGCTCTGGCTAGAACTTCCAGCACTATGTTGAATAGTAGTGGTGATAGGGGATAGTCCTGTCTTGTTCTTAATTTTAGAAGAAAAGGCTTTGTTTTTCCCCGTGCGATGAACCTTCAGGCAAGACTGCTTAGGGGCAGAGAAGCCTTTGCTATCCTTCTCTTTCTTGGACTGGAGTGAGGTTAGGATGAAGCTTCTGACCACTCCAGTTGCTCCTCTTTCTCTCATGAACTGGAGTAAATTCAGGCTGCAACATGCATTTGCACCTCCTGGGGCCAAAGTGAGGTTTGGTTGTGGTGTCTCACGGCCCCCGTCTCTGTGCCTCCTTTTCTCTGTGCCACAGATCTAGTGAGGTCTGGAAAGCTCATCCACAGCTCTCTCTCTCTTCTCTCCCGTGACTGCAGAGTTCCAAGCAGGTACCCAAGCCCCCAACTCCGCACTCCCCCTTCCCTCCTCCTCAGTCTGCCCTTCTTTGCCCACCTACAGGTACTTTGATACAATGAGTGGGTCTCTTAGCTGTGTTTGTGTGTTGTGTAGGCAATCCTTCATTGAATTATAGTTGTTCTCTTGTAACTTCTAGAGTTTTCCAGGAGTGCCTCTCATGCCGCCATTTTCAAACCGAATCTCAATAAATATCTATTTTTGAAGAAATAGGTGATTAAATTGATACATGATGCTGAAAAATATCAGTACTAAAAAGAATAATTTATTTAAGCCATCGTTTTTTTCTTCTGATTTAGTTTGAACTGTCATTTTGAGTACTTGTTTAATTTAGTAATATGTGTTAAGTCCTTGAAGTAATTAATTGCCATAAATTTAAAAATAATACATTTGTGGAATCACAAACTATTTGTGTCTGATTTAACTCAGTTAAATGCAATCCTAATTAGTTGCCTGGTGTTCTTGCTTTTCCTGTTCCCAATTCATTTTTCATGGTTTCTTTGTGTCGTGCGGTATTAAAAATATATGCAAATCTCTGTGATTATTCACACCAAGAGACAGAAGCTTCTATGATCTATAAAGAACAATTCATATGTAAAGAAATGGATTTATAGAAAATCAATAATTAGATGGCCTTGGAATATAACTCTGAGATTTCTGCTATAAACTAGTTTTCTTTTAGTAGACTTCTTTTGGTTCCGTGTTTGAGGCTTCCATGATTATTGATTGTAATTATTTTTAAAGTTAATGACTTGGGTCTTTAGAGGCTGGAGTAAGCCCAAAATGCAAAATTTCTGAGTTAGTAAACAAATCAATCCCATCAAACAGATTCTTTACTGGAAGCCATGTAAATTAGAAACACACTGTCTCACAATTTCATTAATAATATCACATCAGTATGGTTTAATAAGTCATAGATACATTTAGGTTTTAGAGCCAGAGCCAGCATTATTGTGAGAGGGAATTACTTGTATAACTCTTAATGTGAGAAAGTTTAAAAAACTTTTAGAACAAATAGAACACAGCCAGAAAAACTTTCCTAGGTAAAGAATATTAAAATATTAACTAAATTATTTTTATGTTAATTTAAGTTAGAATTAGAAAAGATTTTAACAGTTAACATTTAAAAAACATATTTCAGTTGAAATTCAACATTTTTTATTAGAAATATGTGAAACTTAAGTGGCACTACTGACCATGTTAAATAACCTTTACTTCTATGGTTTCTAAAGCACATATGAATGATTGATCAATAAAATATAGTTGAGAAAAATGAGTTATACAAAGTCACCTTCTAGGAAATAAAGAAGGAAGACTAAAACTAATCACAACTCTGAAATGACCATTATGTAACATGATTTTACATATAAATCTTTAACAACATTTAAATATACCGATTTATGAACACAATTGAGTCATGCAACACGCAGGTTTGTTAGTTATATTACATAACAGTATAATGAACTCTACCTCTCAAATCAAGAAACAGAATACTATTAATAGTAGCATCCAGGATCCCTTCAGAGGGAATGATTATTTTGAATTTTGTTTTTAATTATTGCCATGCTTTAGTTCAAAGTTTTATATATCATAAAACCAAAAAATTTTACTTAATTTTGCTTTTGTAAATTTTTAATCTCTAATATTGTATCTGACTGTACTTTATTAATTTTTTCTGTAGTAAAGTATTCCATTGCATGAACATACTGTAAGTTATTTATGCTATCATTGGACATTTGGGAAATTTTCATTCCCCTCTCTGATTTTATACCTGCTATTAGTAATATTAGTGTAAACATCTTCTAATACACATTCGCAAACGTTTCTGTAGGATGTATAATGAAGGGTAGAATTGCAAGATCATAGTTTATCTAAATGTTTAACTTTACCATAAAATGACAAATAGTTTTTAAAAATTGCTTGTATCAGTTTACCATTTGGTAATGTCAGATTTATTAATTTGTGTCAATCTATTTGGTATAAAATTATTTCATTGTGGTCTTTTTTTTCAGCAGCTAGTTTTATATATGTATATATATGTTTATTTATATTAGTTTCAGGTGTACAAAACAACATAGTGATTAGACATTTATACACATCACAAAGTAATTATACCGATAAGCCTATTACCCATCTAACACTGTACATAGTTATTAGAATATTATTGACTATATTTTCTATGCTGTACTATATATCCATTCCTGTGATTATTATTTTTAAATTATAGTTGATAAACAATATTATTTTATATTAATTTCAGGTGTACTGTGTAGTGGTTAGACATTTATATAGTTTATGAAGTGATTCCTCCCAATAAGTCTAGTACTCATCTGACACTGTACATAGATTTTACAATATTATTGACCATTTTCCACATATTGTATTTTACATCCCTGTGACTCTTTGGTAACTACCAATTTGTACTACTTCACCCCTTTACCTTTCTCACTCAGCCCTAAACCCCTCTTATTTAGTAATTGTCAGTTTGTTCCCTGTATCTATGGGTCTGTTTCAGTTTTGTTTGTTTATTTTGTTCTTTAGATTCCACATATAAGTGAGATCACTTGATATTTGTCTTTCTCACTCTGACTTATTTCACTTAGCATAACACCCTCGAGGTACATCCACATGGTCACAAATGGTAAAGTTTCACTTTATTTCATGCCAGAGTAATATTCCATTGTCTTAATATATATGTACCACAATTTTGTTATCCAATTGTCTATTGATGGGCATTTTGATTATTTTCACATCTTGGCTATTATAAACCACACTGTAGGGAACATAGGGGTGTATATATCTCTTTGAATGAGTGTTTTGGATTTCTTTGGATAAATACCCAGGAATGGATTTGCTGGGTCATCAGGTAATTCTATATTTAATTTTTTGAGGAAAGCCATACTATATTTCACAGTGCCTGCACCAATTTTCACTCTTACCAACAGTGCACAAAAGGTTCCCTTATTTCAACATCCTTGCCAACACTTGGTTGTTCTTGATGATGGTCCTTCTGACAGGTGAGAGCTGATATCTCATTATAGCTTTGATTTATATTTCTCTGTTGATCAGTGATATTGAGCATCTTTTGATATGTCTATTGGCTGTCTGTTTGTCCTCTTTGGAGAAATGCCTACCCATGTTCTCTACCCATTTGTTATTTGGATTGTTTCTTACTGTTGAGTTGTATAATTAGAAAAAAAAATGATTTTGGATAATAACCCAGAAGCATTATTGTTGAATATTTTCTCCCATTCATTAGGATGCCTTTTCATTTTGTTGGTGTTTTCCTTTGCTGTGCAAAAACTTTTTAGTTTGATGGAATCCCATTTGTTTATTTTTTATTTCATTTCCCTTGCCTGAGGACACATATCAGCAAAAATATGTTTTCTTAAGAGTTTTATGGTTTCAGGTCTTATATGTAAGTCTTTAATTCATTTTAAGTTTATTCTTGTATATGTAATAAGAAGGTGGTCCAATTTCATTTTTTGAATGTATCTGTTCTGTGTCCCCAGCACTATTTATTCAAGAGACTGCCTTTACCTCAGTGTATAGTCTAATTTCTTCTTTCATAGATTAAATGACCATATAGGCATGAATTTCTTTCTGTATTCTTTATTCTGTTCTATTAATTTATGTGTCTGTTTTATGCTACTACCATGTTATTTGATTCCTATGGGCTTATATTATAGTTTTTTGTTGTTTGTTTGTTTTTGTTTTTTAATGTCTTTGTCTGATATTGGAATCAGGGTAATGGTGACCTCATAGAATGAGCTTCCCCTCCTCTTGAAATGTTTGGAATAGTTTGAGAAGCACAAATGTTAAATTTTTTATTTTTTTGAATGGTAAAATTTACCTATAAGGCCATCTGGTCCAGGGCTTTTGTTTGTTGGGAGCTTGTTGATTACTGATTCAATTTTATTATTACTAATTGGTTGCTTAAGATTTTCTATTGTTTCTTGATTTAGCATTAGAAGATTGAATGCTTCTAGGAATTCATCCATTTTTCCCAATTTGTCCAATATGTTAATATATAGTTGTTTGCAGCATTTTATTAAAAATTTTTTTTTTTTTTTTTGGTGTCTGTTGTCATTTCTCTTTTATTTCTGACATTCATTTGGGTCCTCTTTTTGAGGTGAAATGCTCTAAAATGTTGATTAAGTTCATCTGGTTTAGGGTGTCATTTAAGGCTGCTGTTTCCTTGTTGATTTTCTGTCTGAAAGATCCATCTACTAGTATCAGTGGGGGTGTTAAAGTCCCCTGTTATGATTGTGCTATCATTGATGTCTGCCTTTATGTTGATCAATATTTGTTTTATATATTTAGGTGCTCCTATGTTAGGTGCATAGATATTTACTAGGGTTATGTCCTCTTGTTGGCTTAATCTCCTTATCATTATGTAATGGCCTACTTGGTCTCTTATATAAGCTTCCTTTGAAAGTCTATTTTGTCTGCTATAAATATTGCTATTCTAGCTTTTTTTGTTTGTTTGTTTGTACTTGCTTGAAATACGTTTTTCCATTCCCTTACTTTCAGTCTGTGTGAGTCTTTTTATCTGAAGTAGTAGGTCTTTTATAAATAGCATATATATGAGTTTTGTTTTTTCATCCTTTCAGCTACCATATGTCTTTTGATTGGAACATTTAATCTATTTATATTTAAAGTTATTGATAGGTACATAGTTATTGCCATTTATTATTCATATTTTTTATCTCTACTTATTTGTTTTCCCACTTTTTCAGGAAGTCCCTTTAACATTTCTTGTAATACTGGCTTGGTGGTAATGAATTTCTTTAGTTTTTTCTTCTCTGGGAAGTTCTTTATCTCTTCTTCAATTTTATTTACTTATTTTTTAAGATTTATTTTATTGTTTTTGACAGAGACAGGAGACAGAGATAAGGTAAGGTGACCAGACGTCCCGCTTTTGGCGGGACAGTCCCAATTTTTAACAATTTGTCCCGCGTCCCGCGACATTTTAAAAAAGTGCTGATTTTTGGAAAGAATGCACGACAAGCTAGGGAATGGCAGGAGATAGATCAAATTTTTAATCAAGAACCCCCTCCCCCCCGGTCAATGGTGTCTCGCTTTACCAATGTTAAAATCTGGTCACCTTAAGATAAGGGGAAGGTCCAAGAGCAGTCTCCATAGTTGCACATCATCAGTTTTTGACAGTTTCATTTCACATAGGTGGGTGGGGACCACACAGGGCAGGAACCAGGCGGGGGTCTCCCACATGGGATGCATGCCCCCAATTAGCTGGGGGCCGAACCAGGGACTACACCTCAGTTCAGCATATGGGTCTACATGGGCTGGGGCTGTAATTTGATCCTTGTACCCTGGGGTTGCAAAGTGAGTGTTTAACCCCTGATCTATTCTGGCATCCCCTTCTCCTTCAATTTTATATGATAACCTTGCTGGGTAGAGTGATCTTGGTTGTAGGTTCTTGCTTTTCATCACTTTGAATATTTCATGCCACTTCCTTCTGGCCTGCAAAGTTTCTTTTAAAAGATCAGCTGGTAGTCTAATGGGAGCTCGCATGTAAATAACTAGTGTCTCTTTCTTGCTGATTTTAGGATTCTCTCTTTGTCTTTAACCTTTGACATTTTAATTATAATATTTTTTGGTGTGGGCTTTTTTGGGTTCATCTTGTTTGGGACTCCGTGATTCCTGGGCCTGTGTTTCTATGTCCTTTACCAGGTTAGGAAATTTTTTAGTTATTATTTCTTCAAATAGCTTCTCAATCTCATGCTCCCTCTCTTTTCCTTCTGACACCCTTATGATGTGAATGTTGTTGTGCTTGATATCATCCTGGAGGTCTCTTAGACTATCTT
>PVKE010014620.1:0-16281 GCA_004027555.1 Craseonycteris thonglongyai | reverse complement strand
TCACCTGTGTGTGTGTTCCAGGAATGTCTCGTGTGTGTTGTGTATATTCTCTTGTTGTAGTTGGGCCTTAATTTCTTTTGGTACGTTAGTATGTAGGCTAGACTCTGAGGCCAACAGGCTGTGAGGATTTTCTGATCCCTCAGAGGGAGTTTCACCCAAACAGGCTCTGATGCCTGTTGAGACCACCCTTTGGGTATGCCACTGTGAGGCTAACCAGATAGTGCTCTGATATAGTCTTAGGATGGCTTCTGGGTGTGTTGTTTCTGGTGCCTATAGGAGCGGCTCCTGTACATGCCAATTTCAGCCTTCCCTGTGACTATCCTGGGACTATCTGGTAGTAGCTACAAAGCTGTATGCAATTGGTTGCTGCCTGTGTTGGGCCTAGAGGTTCTCGGAGTTGCCTTACTGTGAACTGAGGCCAACTGCTGCTAGTATCAGGCCTTGGGAAGCTTAATAAAAGGCCCATGGCCCCTCTAGGTCAGTTGCCACCTGCTGGCTCGCAACTGAGTGAAGCTCAGCCCTGGAAAAGGCCTTCTTAGGTGCATGGACCAGGCTGCTTGACCCAGTGTTGACAGTTACCCCAGTGATGCTGCTCAAGTTGAATGAGGCTGGGTCCCCGGGAGTTAGGGGGTGTGGCCAGTGGTTTTCACAAAGTTTGTGTATATTCATTTAGTCCTGGTGCCAGTGCTAAACCCAAGGCCATTCTATAAAATTCTCTGAGAAAACCACAGCCAGCCACTTTGGGTCTGCAGATCTCCTAGCATTGCCTAAGAAAGACTGCAGTGTGAGCTGGGGCTGACTGCTCACCATGGAAAGTTTTTCAGGCCTCTGCAGGCTTTGTGCTACTATAAAAGCCTCCTACAGCTTGTGGGAGTGAAGTGGGGCCTACTGTAAGGTGACCAGACGTCCGCTTTTGGCGGGACAGTTTCGATTTTTAACAATTTGTCCCGCGTCCCACGGCATTTTTGAAAAGTCCCGATTTTTGGAAAGAATGCACGACAAGCTAGGGAACGGCAGGAGATAGACCAAATTTTTAATCAAGAACCCCCTTCCCCCAGGTCAATGGTGTCCCGCTTTACCAAGGTTAAAATCTGGTCACCTTAGCCTACTGGGCAATTCCTCACCAGCTGGGTGGGATGGGGTCCAAGGGAATTATCTGGGTGGTGAACTCACGGATTTTACCAAACCAATGGGATCTCAGATTTAGCCCTTTGGGGGTAAGTTTAAAACAGAAAAGATGGCTTCCTCCTCTAGGTTATCTGTGAGGCTGGCTTTGTATGGGGATAATGGTAGCTGTTCCTCTAGCTTTCACCCCGAAGCCACACAACTCAGACTTCCCTTGTGTGTCTCTGGTGCCTCTGCTGGAGTCCTGGGAGAGTGCTTTCAAATGAGTCTGTGTGCAGGTCCTTTAAGAGGGTGTGTGGGTTTCCAGTTGCTTTCCATCTCACTTTGATGTGGCCTCTTTTTTATATCCTTAATTACAGGGGTTCTGTTCAGCTAGTCATCAGATATTTCTCAAGACTGATTGTTGTATGATTTAGTTGGAATTTTATGTGATTCTTAGACATGGCAGACATAGTGTTTAGCTATTCTGCCATTTTGGATGTCTTCTCATTTTGGTATTAATTTTTATTTCTCTGATTCCTAAAGAGGGTGAACATCTTTTTATATTTTTAATACTATTGCATGCTGCCTTTTGTCATGACTTTTGTTTGTTTTTACTTTCTATTTAGTAGTTTGTAGTTTTCTTAATGTTTTGTGTTAAAATCCATTTTTCTAAATAAAATTACCCTCAAATACAATAACAACAACAAAAGGAAAAGACAGCAAAAAATTTGGAAGCCAATAGGATTATAAAACATTAGGTGCCTTTTAAGAAATTACTAAAGCAGTGATATTTTAAGTGTCTTTTTTTTAAAAAATTGTTTCTGAGAGAGAGAGAGAGAGAGAGAGAGAGAGAGAGAGAGAGAGAGAGTGAGAGAGAGAGAGAGAGAGATACAGAGAGAGAACTGAACTGGGGGCACTCCCCAGTTCCGCACATGGGTCCACACGGGCCAGGGCCGGGACTTGATCTTCGGTCCCCGGTGCTGCAAAGTGAGCACTGAACCCACTGAGACATCCCGGCTTCTCCTTGTGATTTTTAAAAAATATAAAATGGGGGGAAGCCAGGATGGCTCAGTGGGTTAAGTGCTTGCTTTGCAGCCCTGGGGACTGAGGATCGAATCCCGGTCCTGACCCATGTGGATCCATATGCTGAACTGGGGAGTGCCCCCAGTTTAGTTCTCACTGGGGTGAGACCCTGGCCCAGTTCCTGCCCTGTGCAGCTCCGCGCCCACCTATGGAATGAAACCATGTGGAAAAACCAATGATGTGCAACTATGGAGACTGTTCTGGGCCCTCCCCCTTCTCTCTGTCTCTGTATCTCTGTATCTGTCTGTCTCTCTCTCTGTCAAAAATAATAAAAATAAATCTTAAAAAAATATATATGTGTATATATATATATATATATACATATATATATGTATATATATATATATATATAAAATGGTCAACAAGAGAATTTTCATCTCTGGTTGAACATTGTGTTTAAAGTAAATGACACACTAAACCATGTATATAGTAGCTAGAAATATTTTGTTTTATTAAACTCATAATTAAGATTGATCTTTCATCCTAAAGTCTTTAGATTCTAATATATCTATTATTTAGGATAATCTGAGTACTAAACTTAGCTCTGATACTTTTATATTAATTATCATATATATTATGCTTTGTACTTTGAAAAATCTTTCAATATTTACAGAATTAAAAAGTTCAGCATGATAACTAATTAAGCCATTGCTACTATATCAGTATTTTTTTTTAAAGCCCTATCTGGTAGTATATTATTATGCCATTGTTAATGGTAACATAATATCAATATAAAAGATACTTAAACATCATTATGTTAATTATTATAATTATTTAAAATATAACTTTAAAAAGCCATTGTGCCCTAAAGTGATATTCAGGTGTAAGAGGAGAGTGTATTATTTGAAGCATGAACTTTCCCTCTTAGTTGGCTTTCATTCTTTTCTTCCTCTATATCAGAAAAACTCACTGTCTGGTGACAATTACTCATGTCACCTTTTCTACCTGGTGAGATGGCTTGAATTGCCAAGACCTGTCCTTTCAGTGCTCCTGTCTGGATCTCAGGCCCCATGCTAAGTCTTATTTACTCATTGGCTTCATATGTTTACAGTGGCATAACAATGATGATGTTGGATTCCTTGCTGAATATATTTTTGCACTGTTCCTTCCAATATAAAAGAATACTCTCAAACTTGTTTCATCAGACATTTAAACCAGCACTCCCCAGTCTGGGTATAAGTTCATCTTAAATCCAGTTTCTGAAATGTAAGAAAATTGTATGTGGGAAATCTTTGTTTTTCTGTACCATCTAATAATAACAGAATTTCTGAAAATGACACTCTGCTAGGATGCTGGAAGAATTAAATGATAACAGTTTCTGATATAGTAAATGTTCATTAAATGTTATCAATGAAGGAAGCAATGATGATTCTATATTGTTACAAATTTTTACAAATTTGGAATATACCATGTCATGCTATCAATTCATAAGTCTGCTTTACTAACTTTATTTTTAACATAAAGATATCTCTCATTTTATAGTATTTTGGGGGCTACTTTTATACTGGTTTTATATCCCATAATCTGCTGAAAACTAATTTGGTGAGAACTTTGTCCCATTTATTGACATACCGTAGTACTTAGGAAATGAACCACGGACTCTATATATTATAAGTACAGATTTAATTAATGTAATTAGCCAGTAGAAATATATCATGTATTCATTTGAACTTTTAAACAAAAATCATAATTATAAAACCATTATCATTTCAGGGTAGCTAGTGGTTCTGTGGCTAGTTGTAACCACTTTGTCTGGTTTACTATCACCAAATGTTCAATGGGGACCTTAATCTGAGTACATATTGAAGTACTTAATCTGAGTACATATAAAACCTTTAACTCCTTCCTACAGCAGTTCAAGAGTCCATTTTCAACAACACAGAAAGTAAATTGAGAAAGATATGGTTAGGGGAAAGCAAAATGGTGCTTTATCACCTATGAAAAACAGTTCTTTATAGTAAATTTTGTCCCTTGTATGTTACTTCATTAAATCTGTACTACTTTGAAATTATGTCATTTCTCTTTATCCTGTAAGAGAGAAATGCTCTGCCTATCCCCATGCCTAATCATCTCTGAATATATAAATAACATTTATAAAGTACATTAAAAAAATACTATCTCTTTGGTCCCATTCTTGTGCCTTTCTTTCTCAGAGAGAAGAAAGAGAAGAAATGAAATAGAACTTGTTTTAAAATTTTAAGTTCTTCTGAAGTCACAGTTTCTGGAAAAAGAGAATGAAAGACAGATTAAATTTTTCCCAAAACTATTATGACATGTCTTAATTCTAGCTTGTCTTTTCTTGATCCAATATTTGTCAGACCTAATTTTTCTAAAAGAATCTCTATTCTGGTCTTTTCTATGGGTTGTAAGACAAAACCTCAAGTTATTCTGCGGTATGAAGTTTTAAATTATATCAATTTTTCTCTTTACCAAGGCTTCCTGCTATAAGTCCTCTAAGAATAATTTACTCCCAACTATTAGTTATTTTTAAATATTTATTTTATTGTTTTTGACAGAGAGAGAGATACAGAGAAACAGAGAGAAGGAAGAGGGCCCAGGGCAGTCTCCATAGTTGTACATCATCAGTTTTCTACATGGTTTCATTCCACGCAGGTGGGCGGGGGCCACTCGGGGCAGGAACTGGGCTGGGCGCCTCCTGCATGTGAGGCATGTCCCTGTGAACTGAGGGCCAAACAGGGGCACCTCTCACACATGGGAAGCTCGCCATGGTGAGAACCAAATTGGGGGCCACACACCAGTTCAGCATATGAGTCTGCGCGGGCTGGGGCCAGGGCCAGGATTTGATCCTCAGACCTCAGGGTTGCAGTGCATGCTTAACCTGCTGAACCATCCGGCTTTCCCCCAACTATCAGTTTTAACAAAGAGGAAGGAACGCTAGAACCAATAACAGTGGCAACTGGAAGCTAGTCTCTGTCATATCTTTTATTTCAGTACAATATTAGAATATTTAAAATGCTTTGGCTTGTGGAGACCTGGGTGTTGCCTCCAAATCTCAATTCATGCTTACGTCCTACTTTGGTCATGTTTTCCATTCCAGAGCTAGGTTTGTACTCACTCCCTGGATGGCTTTATACTCAGATTCTATTCAAATCGAGATCTGCTTGACACTTTCTGCTTCCGGCTCAAATCCCAAACAAAAGTCTATCTGGATAGATCAGAAATTCAGATGGACAAGAGGCATTTGTGATGGTTGTGCTATGTATTTGAGATTTTGGTGAATTCTTACAATATCAAACAAAGTAGTGAAGCCCAGTTTTTAAAAAGTTTTCATTTTTGGTACTGTAATGCATGAACACAGCATTTGAGACCAAATAATATTTACGGGTTATTGTTGCAATAACCATGGTCAACTCCTGTATCTTATTATATTTCCCAAGGACAACTTTTGTCTCGTTTTAATAAAATTAATATTCATTATTTATATTATTATGACTTTATAAGTAATGCTGATTGCTGACGTAGATATATTTCTATTCTAATTTTTTCTGTCACAAAATCAGAACAGTTAGTTTCAAATTATGTCCAATAATATTATTAATTTTATAAAAAATATTTAGCATAGTCAGAATTTTGATCAGTATATCATATTCTGTAAAAAACTCTTGTTCTCAAATTGTTTCAAAGTTTTTTGAGCAGGAAGTGTGTTGTACTTTTCTTGTATGTGCATTAGAACAGTATGCTAGCCGTAAAATACTCAGTAAGTAGCATAGTTGATAAAGCAGAACTTGCAAAGTTTTTCTTTTCCATTCTTATTTTTAAACTGATAAGTTCACAAGTGTATATCATTTAAAGACATTCCTCTCTGCCTTTCTATCTTCTGTATATTTACCAAAGGAGCAAACTACATATGCATTATTTGTTTCTGAAGTACATTTAAGAAGCTCTAAACTTATACTATGCAACAGTATTTCTCAATCATTTTGATATGATAACCTTTTTACACCCTTAACAATTATAGAAGACCCCAAAGATTTACTCTGCAAAATTCTGGAAAACACGAACGTTCATGAGACACCATTCCATCAGCTGATAAACTGACGATGTCATCATCTATCACTTAGCCTCTGGGAAACTCCCTGCACGCTTAGGATAATCAGAGTGACAACATCAAATAACAACTTAGTTTTGCTATAAAAATGGTTTTGTTGTTGCCAAACTGGAAGATGTCTTGGTACCTCTGGGGCCCCCAGACAACACTTTAGGAGCTGCTGTGTCAAACATGAAGGAGTAATAATAAGAAGTATTTGTAGAGTAGCTTGAAGCTTGTGGTGTGGTTTCACAAATGTTTTCTGTTTGATTTACTAACACTGTGAGATTATGACTATGTAATTTTACCAGCAGGAAAGAATTATGTTCAGGAAAATTAAGTGATTGGCTCAACAGAACTCACCTAGTAAAATTAAACTCAGATCTTCCAATGTATTTTTTGTCTGTTTTTTGATTATGACATATTTTGTCTCATACCTGTGCAACCTAAAAATTCTCTGTGACACTAGGTTAGTAATTGAGTTAAATCTAGTCCCATCATAGCTTCCAGAGCATGAGACTGATGTGAATCAGAACTGAATTCTCCATTTAATTTTCAAATGATCTATGATGTTTTATCTGGTCCTGGGTGACCCCTGAAAGTTGAATTTGGTTCTAGGTTAACCTGAAGATTTGGGAGTGTTTCTTATTTGGATCCTGCATAGTTCTGGGATTACACCTATCATGAACCTATAATTCTGCCTCAGAATGTAGCTTTGCTCCTTCAAAAGGCCTGATGGGTTGTGCTGGGGCTACCCTACTCAGGAGGATTGCACATCTCGACAGACTCGCCATGCCTTTCCTAGGCTGAACTGAAGCCCCTGTTTACTAGATGAAAATGGCCAACAGCCAGGAGTAAAAATATCAAATGCCATTCTCCTGGGAGCTGGCCCTAGTGCATTTATCTCTTTGGAGGACTGTACTTTGCGGTTCTGTCTTTAAGCTTTAACCTCTGGGCGAGTCAAAATGACAGCATAGTACACACTGTACATCAAAAAGGACAGGGTCGCAGACCACTCTTTTTTCTCTGTTGCTGCTCAGGGCTTTGATTCTTCAAGCATTAAACATGAAGAAAATATGGATCACAGGTATAAGAGACACAAGTATGTGCTGTGTAAGAAACTATATATAACAGTGCTAAACTTTCTTAGAAACAAATGAAAAGGAAAGATGAATTTATAGAGGTGGTACAAAAAGTTCTTTGACTATTTTCTTTGCTCTGCAGTACACTGATCTAGTTAGGTAGAAGAAAATGACTGCTTTATTGAAGTACAAGGTAATATTTTTAAAAACTGTATCTTTCATTTCTTTTACTCACCTGCAAAAACAAACAAAATGATAACCATCACAACAAAGCTCTTGTCTTTTGACCGTGAAGAGCAAATCCATATTTCTTCACTTGGCATTTGGGTGCCTTGTCATTTTTGTGCTCAACTCAGAACCACCATTTCCACATGATCTCCCCTTTTCCAAACAGTGGTGCTCACCTCCTTATACCAGGTTTTTCTAAGTATTGCCCCCCACCCTACAACTTCCCACCTCTGCACTTTTGCTCATTTGTTCCCTCACTTAGAGTACTATTCCCTCATTTTCTTTCTTTGTTGATTTCTACCTATTATTTGAATGTTTCTTAACCAGTTCAGTATAAGGCCACCTCTTCTTCCTCTAACCTTCTGGAATAGGGGTTGGCAAAGATAGTAGATTGTTTTTTTTAGGGTTGATGGGCCTTAAGGTCTCTGTTGCAACTACTCAGTTCTGCTGGTTTAGCATGAAAGCATTCCTGGACAATACTGATACAAATGAACGTGGCTATGTTCCAATAAAATCACCTACAGATAACTTGTAATAATTATTTATAAAGGAGCCAGAATTTGCCAATCTTTGTATTAGAGCATTTATTGTGATTAGCCATCACTAATTATGTAATGTCTTCTTTTCTTACTGTTTCATGTGTTTATCCATCACTTACCCAACTAGACTATAAGCTCCATGAAGAAAATCTTATCATTCTAAATATTTCATATATTTATCCTGGTACTTTAAACATGGTATGCATTCAGACATGCAGACATTTGTAATTGGCTTAAATACCCTTTAAGAACAAGAAAAACACTTGATTCCTTTTTACTTCCATTCTGTTGCCCTTGCCCTTTTGTTTATGTACTAAATTCCTGATGTATTTTAGGATTGGTTCTTTCCTGAGTGCAGGCATCCACTTTGAGATGTAGGGCATCCCCTGTCTGTTAAGATATATATTGAAGATCAGGATAAATGTTTTAATGTGTATCCTAAGAAAAGATTTTATGACTTATTTGCTGATGGAATGGTTATGATGAGACCTTTTGCTCAGCCTGCCAACATAGAACTCATTTTTTAGGAGAACAAAGTAGCGAAGGTTGGCCTCCTGATAGAAGGCATGCTGAGTTTTAGCATTTAATAAAATAGAGTACACAGTGTAATTTGTACAATGTCAAACTCCAAAGAACAATTTATAACAATAATGTTTCTATTTACAGCATACCACTAAGAAAGGGACAATAAAATATCAAGTTTGACAATGTCCACTGATTGATATTAAGGTCAGAAGGGGAAATATTTCTATTCTCAGTGTTGCAGAGTCATTTGGCACAATAGAGGTTAAAATACAATCAACTTTGCATTCATTTCAAAATTCTAGGCTTTGCAAAGGACAGCAGCCTAGATGTTATATTTACCCACAGAGAAGATGGAGTATAAAAACAGAAACAAATGAGAATTGCATGCTTTCAGTTTTTTTCCCCTTTCTTCTACCCTTGGAAAAACTCTGATAAATGTAGTTTAGTCATCAATTTTTATTCATGCTATAATGTAACTGTCTATTTGGGTATGTTAGCTGCTCCTTGCAAATACTAAACCCACATTTTCTGGTGACTTAGATGGGGTCTGAAGGGATTAATTGTAAGCCATGAGATTTGTAGAACCGATGAGTATAGCCGTACCAGATTACACACGGAGGTGCTCAGTTCAGGTGCCTCATCTTGAAATAGGAACTAACACAACTCACTGGTAACAAAGAATAGTTATGCTGCTCACAGTGAACAATCTGATCTGTATCAGCTACTTCTCTTCATAATAAAGTCACAGAGCTAAGCAGAGAAACAAGTTATTCTTGTACCAGTGTGTGGGATTACATGATTAACTCTGTTTAGACATTTATTACATTCTAGATTCTTCACATGTTAAGACATAGAATGTCTGAAAATATATATCTCATTCACAATCTCTGCCAAGATGTTGCCATCTCAAAGCAAACCAGTGTGCAGCTGATCTCAGCATTGTGTGCCAGGTACCACACAGAGCTTAAAACCTAGAGCTAGGGGCTTTCCTGAGTGATGTGCGATGAGAGCAGCTCACCTAGGAGGTGAAAGATGATATACTTTTTATTTTTATTTCTTAAGATTTATTTTATTGTTTGAGAGAGGGAGGGTAGGAGAGAGAGAGAGGGGAGAGGGGAGAGAAGTGTGGAAGGCCCAGAGCAGTCTCCATAGTTGCACATCGTTAGTTGTGACATGGTTTCTTTCCACACCGTTGGATGTGGGGCTGCGTGCTACATGGTGTGGGAACTGAAGGGGGGGCCTCCCACAGAGGAGGCAAGAACCCTCACCACCATCCTGGCAGTTACCAGTTGCATCAAATGGACTGTAGTCTCACAATTTGCATGACAAGCACTCACCTGCTAAGCTTTCCCGGCATCCCCAGAAGATGATGTTTTCAATGCTGGCTTATAGGTCGTCTTATACGCCGGAAAATGCGGTACAAATGACATTACTTTCTTACCACCTAGGATACACCAGAGGCATTTAAATAGCATCACCTCTCACACTGCAAACAGGAGTGTGACACGGCCAATGGAATAGCCATTGCTGAAGCCAACTCGTAGGAACAAAAATACTGAAATCAATCAAAAATAGCCACACAACTGTAGAAAACAAGACACCTTCCGGAGAACTCAAGCTGCATGGCGTGATTTCAGCAGTCTTCATGTAGACACCAAGGGGCTGACTGTTAGTTATTAATTTTCCTGCTAATTAGTTATTGAGCTGGAACTCTGTGCTAGGCGAAAGACATGAACAAAATAAGACAGGCCTTACTTCTGTGCACACAGGGAGCTTATATTACAACCCAGTAACTTTGTGACTATAATGTGTTTTGGTGCTACAAAGAAGGGGTACAAAGGTCTTTGAAGGTCTATCGTAAGAGAAGTTTAACTGACCTAGTTTGCAGTGGGGTTAGTTCCCTGAAGCAGTGATATTTAAGTTGTAACTTGAAGGATGACTAGAAATTAAACTGAGATGTGTATTAGGAGAGAGGCAGAGTGTTCCAGGGAGAAGGCCACTGGAAGTTCAAGATGAGCATGATAAAGTTCTAGATCTATTGTACAAGAGTACTGTTACGGCTTGGAGCTGGAGTAGGCTAAATTGCATTTCTTTTCTGAAGAAAAACACAACAGAATTTCTCACATCTTTCAAGTTAAAATATATATCCTCAACTTCCTATGGAATAAAGCCAAAGACTCTCTTCTTTCTCACTTTGGTATTTCTAATTATTGCCATGTTCATTAATTCCATTTTTATAATTATTATTAATTGTATAGTATTTTTAAGTTTGTGTAATATTTTTATATATTACATATATTATCTCATTTAATTCTCACAATTAAAGTGAATGAGAATCAGAGGCCAGGAACTTCTCAAGGGGTCTGGAGGGTATCAGCCCAAATGTCACAGTTTTGTTTTAGGCCAGTTCTAATGTTTACAGTGAAAATCAGACAGATGTAAACACAAATCATTTTGGATTTCCAACCCAACCACCGGAGGTCCCTTTTTCTCCTCTGGGAAGTTATAAATCAGCCACATCACTGACCTGTTCTCCTTGAGTATGACCTTTTACGGAATGTCATTTCTGTCATGATTAGCGAGGTTGAGTACCTTACCTTTTCCTGTTGGATATTTGTATGTCTTCTTTGAAGAAATGTCTATTTATGTTCTTTGTCTGGTTTTTCAACTTTATTGAGATATAACTTATTACTGTATAAAACATTGTGAAAGTTGATAAAACATTATAAAAAGTATACAACATGTTGATTTGACATATATTGAAAAAATGATTGCCACCAAAGCATTAATTAGCCTTTGCCCATTTTTAAATCAAGGTTACTTTTTGATATTGAGTTGTAGGAATTCCTTGTATATTTTAAATATTAACTCCTTATAAGATATGTGGTGTGGATATTTTTCCTGTTCTGTAGGTTGCCTTTTCACTTTGTTGCTTGTTTCCTTTGCTGTGCAGGGGCCTTTTAGTTTGCTGTAGTCTTATTTGTTTGTTTTTGCTTTTGTTACCTGTGCTTTTGGTGTTATGTCTAAGAAATCATTGTCAAGAATAATGTCATGAAGATTTTTCTCTATGTTTCCTTTTAGGAATTTTATAGTTTCAGGTCTTCTATTTAAGTTTTAATCAGTTTTGAGATGATTTTTGTGTATGGTGTAAAAATAAGGGTCCAATTGCATTTTTTATTTTTTTGCATGTGGACTCCAGCTTGCCCAACACCATTTGTTGAAGAGACTATCCTTTCCCCAATGTATGTTCTTAATACCCTTGTTGAAGATCAGTTGCCATTGTATGCATGGATTTATATTTCTATTCTGCTCCATTTGTCTATATATCTGCCTCTATGCCAGTACCATACTGTAAAATCACAGTGAGATATCACCTTATACTAGCTGATGACAATTATCTAAAACGAACAAATGAAATAAGTATTGGTCAGGATGTGAAGAATTGGAAACTTTTGTTGCTGTCGGTGGGAACATAGGATGATGCAACCACTATGGGAAAAGTGTAGAGGTTTCTCAAAAAATCAAAAATAGAAATACTGTTTGATCCAGCATTCCTACTTCTGGGTATCCAAAAGAATTAAAATCAGGATTCTTATGTTTATTGTAGCATTATTCACAATAGCCAAGATGTGGAAGTAACTTAAATTATCAATGAGAGATGAATGGATAAAGAAAGTGTTTTATACACATAATGGAATAGTCAGCCTTAAAAATGGGAAATCCTATGATATGTGGCAACGTGAATGGACCTTGAGGGCATCATGCTAAGTGAAATAAGCCGGAAGGGCAGATTCTACTTATATGAGCTATATAAAGGTAGTCAAGCCCCCATAGAAACAAAAAGTAGAATGTAATTGCCAGAAGCTAGGGTAAGGGAAAATGGACGTTGCTGTTCAGTGGGTATTAAATTTCAGTCATGCAAGATTAAAAAGTTCTAGAGCTCTGTTCTTAGAGTTAATGATACTATATTCTGGAAAAAAAATTTCTAAGAGGGTAGATCTTATATGTTATTTTATACCACTATAAAAAAAAGTCACAAACTTATTGCTTTGTCTTGGGTGCTGCTAATAGATAGCAGAAACATCTGAGGGACAGAGAGATGGAACACATGAGAAAATTGATTCTTCTTGAAAGAAGGCATGTAGACTAGGTGGCCACTTAAGATTCTTTTAGCTGTGTGTTTCTATAATATAAGAATACCTCTGTTTGAAGATTTAGGAACTGCTTTGCATATCATTGTGCATGATTTAGGAATGCTGTCACTAGTATAGGGATGATTTAGTAATGTTAATTTACTAACAGAGTATATTAATATACTAATGATGGTTATTTAAAGAGATTGTGGATAAAAAAAATCAAGGAGAATGAAAAGCAAAGCATAAAAGAATCTACTTTAGCTATGTCATTTATGATGTATTGTGGTCCTGGTTTGATACATGAGTATAATAAAGCATTGCCATTCAATTAGAGCAAGTTCACTTAAAAATTAATATTGTCCTATACTTGATTCCACTTAAAGGGCTGAAGAAAGGGAAGAAGATTTGAGCCATTCCCTATGCATTAGCTTTAGTGACAGAGTATAAATCATAGTAAGTCATGGATCTCTGCCCAGTTCTGCTCTCTATGTGGTGCATGTCAATGTCAGGTTTAAAAATGTGTGCCTCGATTAGAATGGCATGCATTTTGTAATTGGACAAAAGTGAGTGGAATAAATTGGAGGTTAAAATCTGGCCCTTTGGAAATGTTTTGACACTTTATCCAGAAGCCTGCACTTATTAATGTTAATGGCTGCAAAATTTTTATTTTGGCTGGACTACTGATTATACAGACAGCCCAGAAGGAGTGATGAGGTAAATGAATTAGTGAAAAGTGTTCAAAATTATCTTTGACATCTCCTGTAAAAGGAGCAGGTCCAGATGGCTGATGAAAGAGCATGAATCTATCGATAGGAACATCCATTTTAATTTTCTCTTTCAGCTCTAATATTTGATTTCTGTTACAAAGATACATAAAAAAATTTATTATTACTAAGAAAGTCCATCCTGAGGGCATGCATGTCAATCTGTCCCAAAATTCACTCATTATCAACTAATGAATAGAATGAATTAGAGACATAGCATGCATGTGTGTGTGTAACAGGATACTCAGCTAAAGAGAAAAGGGGGTAAAGGAATTAAAATTTTAAAAATGCCTATCATGTGTTAGGGACTCTGTTAGACACTACCTAATTTAGAAACAACTATTAAATATTTATTGTCTTAAAGCATGTGACATTGTTTCGTATTTATATACCATCATACCGGTACATCAGCTGCATGATCTTACCAAGACTAGTAAATTATAGTTATGCGTCCCTTGATGATGGGATTGCAGTCTAAGAAATGCATCAGTCATTTCATTGTTGTGCTAACATTGTAGCATGCCCTTACACAAACCTAGATGGTATAGCCTACTATATACCTAGGCTACATGGTGGTATAGCCTACTGCTCCTAGGCTAAAAGCCTGCAGAGCATGTTGCTGTAGTGAATATTGCAGGCAATTGTAACTCAATATACCTAAACATAGAACAAGTACAATAAAATTACTACATAAAAAATAAAAAATAGTACACCTGTGTAAGACACTTATCGTGAATGGAGCTTGCATGACCAGAAGTTGCTCTGGGTGAGTCAGTGAGTGAGTGCTAAGTGAATGTGCAGGTGTAGGCCATTACTGTATACTACCGTAGACTTTATTACCACTGTATACTTAAGCTACTCTAAATTTATAAAAAATGTTTTTCTTTGGGAAGCCGGATGGCTCAGCAGGTTAAGCACTCACTTTATAGCTCTGGGAACTGAGGATCAAATCTCAGCCCTGGCCCATTTGGACCCATATGCTGAACTGGGGGTGAGCTTCCCCTGCAGGAGGCCCCCAGTTCGGTTCTCATCCCCCGGTTCAGCCCCTGGCTCAAGGGGGCGTGCTTACCATGTGGGAGGCCTCCAGCCTAGTCCCCGCCCTGTGTGGCCCCTGCCCACCAGTGTGGACCAAAACTGTGTCAAAAACTAATGACCATACAATTATGGAGACTGCTCTAGTCCCTCCCCCTTCTCTCTGCCTTTCTCTGTATCTCTCTGTCTTTGTCAAAAACAATAAAATAAATCTTAAAAAAATAAATAAATAAATAAATAAATAAAATATATATATATATAATAAATTAACCTCAGCTTGCTGCAACTTTCTAATTTTGTAAACTTTAAAATTTCTAGATTTTTTTCTACTCTTGAATAACTTAGCTTAAAGCAGGAACCCATTGTACAACTCTACAAATATATTTCCTTTATATACTTATTCTATAAACTCTTTTCCATTTAAAATTAAAAAGATTTCTTTTTAATTTAATTTTTTTCTTAAAAACTAAGACACAAACACACACACATTATTCTAGGCCTACACCGGGTCAGGATCGTCAGGATCACCGTGTTCCACCCCAGCATCTTGTCCCATTGGAAGGTCTTTAGAAGCAATAAGTTCTCGTTTTCTATAAAAATGTTTCCTTCTATAATTCTTCCTGAAGGACCTATCTGAGGTTCTTCATTAGGAGGTGTCATTCTTTTCAGAAATATGTCAGTGGTAGTTTGGTATGTTTCTTTTTTCATCATAGGTTTGCTTGTAAGTAGATAGTGCACTGGGAGCATTCCTCTCCTCAAAAAAGTTAAGGAGCTTGTTGAGGTCTGCAAAAGTTTCTGCTCAACCCTTTTACTGTGGATTTTCTTGGGGGATTCTTTTTCTTCTATAGTTTCCTTTTCTCTTGCCTCTTCTTCAGCTATGCATCCCTGCTCCAGGTTTAACAACTCCTCACTAGTCAGTTCCTCAGAAACTACCTCTAGGAGCTCCTCAGTGTTGTCCTCATCCATACCCAAGTTAAAGTTGTTTGCCATCTCAACCATGTCTTTATTGATTTTTTATTCAAACTCTTTATTCTTGGCAAATCCTTTGAAGTCATAGATGAACCTCTGGAGTGTCTTCTTCAAGATGCCATTCATACACTCCTTGGTGACATCACCTCAACTCCAACCCAGGTTCTATATGCAGTCATAGATGTAATCCTTCTGGAACTGCATCAGTATCTTCTCAGTGTCTTCCTTGGTTGCATTAATAGCCTGAACAAAGGTTCTCTGCAGGTAGATGTTCCTTCTGAGAGTCCAGGTTTAGTATATTAGAACAGAGACAGGTGGAGTTAACTTTACTATAAAATGACCCCTGACCAGCAGATTCTGTAGTAACCTGATTGAATATTAATGTAATTGAAAATACAATATGCATTAGTCAGCCTTGAAAACATAGTAAAGAGTGAATGGAGTTCATTGAGCCAACAAATATACAAGTATATTGAATGTATACCAGATGTGAAATATAGTATTGAGCAAGAAGACAATGACCCTGACCCCTCAGAGGGCTTACAATTATAGAGGTAAATGTTGGCATGATATGGCTAAATATTGTCCAAGAGAGAATCAGTTATAAAATTTTTCTGTTTTGCCCAGAGCACCTCTCCTATAAGACAGAGACAGTAGGCATTTTTATGTTATTATTAAAAAATTGAATCATCTCACTAATCTCCCTTTTTCTCAGTCCATACTAACCATACAAGTTTTGTGTGTGTGTGTGTGTGTGTGTGTGTGTGT
>PVKE010014619.1:0-34677 GCA_004027555.1 Craseonycteris thonglongyai | reverse complement strand
CGCGGAGTCACGCAGCAGCGTGCCGAGGGCCGCGGCCGTCCCAGGCCCCAAGCGCACTGCTTGTCGCTCATTGCTGAAGCCACGCACATATAATGACTTGTTAGCTCCAGGAGCTCAAGAACAGGGCTGGTCGTTGCTTTCTCAGTACATTTTTTTTTTTTTGGAAAAATCCCATCTGGCCAAACTTGGCCTGCCTTCCCTGAAATTGAAATGTTGCTACAGGTGATTTATTGCTTTTATTATTTAAACTATGAAAACATTTTAAAAGGCAAGAGCACAAGGAGTCCTACGGGCAAAAGAAATTGTTTTAGGGCCAAAGGGAACAAAATCAAAAGGCTTGTCCAGATGACTGCCTAGAAGGTTTTGTACATTCTGCAAGATGAGATAAAGGTCCCTGACCTGCCAAGTGCTTCAGAGAAATGAACAGAAAGTGAACCCCACTGCATGCCTGAAGGGTCAGCATCTCACTGTGTGTGTCCCCCAGCCTCCAGGTTCCTCAGAGCCTTATGTCACCTACCCCTCCCACGGCCTCTGCCCATCGCCAGCAAAGACTTCCCTGCAGGTATAATGCGACAGAGCTTTCTTTGAAACAGTGGGGGGAGGGGCAGAGGAAAACCTTGGCTCTTCCCCGGAGTCTCGGATAGCTGTCTGTCCTTGTCTCTTGCCCGTCCCTGGCTTCTTGTTCTCCATCACTACTCAGAGTCAGAACAGGGGACATACCACGGGGTTCCAAACAGCACTCGGGATGAGGTGAATCATGAGATGAGTAAGCAAAAGGCACCATTTCGCCTGCTTTCTCTGTTAAGAGAGCTTGCGTTCCAACAGAAAGACTCCTTGGGAAGGCTCCAGATGAGACAGATGCATAGTAACCAGTTCAAGGTCAGGTGAGCCTGGGGCGTGTGTGAAGCAGTCCCCGTGCATGGAGTCACTGCTCATAAAGATCTGCAGAGGCAGGGGAGCGGCAGCCCAGGACAGTGGCCCAAAATAGCTGACTCCAGGGGCGACAGAGACAGTTCAAGACCAACGGAAAAGAACTGGAGTCACACCAGTGAAGCCTCCCCTGTCTAAACGGTGCGCTACACTTGGTTACAACACGCACACGTGCTGGGGACGACACAGAAACATCTACGCTCCCCTAGGCTAAGAGGGTGCCTCCTGTCAGGGGTGGGGGCACCATAAACAGTTACTGGGTGTGTGGAATTGTCCATGTCATACTGTCCTCAGCTCCACGGGCTCCAGGGCCCCAGGGGGAAGCATGCAGTTCACTCAAGTGACAGCAAAGTCAAGTGAAGCCAGTTAACACGTGTCCTAATCTTGACCTCAAAAGCTCAAGGTGTATGCTCAACAAAAGAGAAAGCGCCAGCACATGAACCAGGTGTCTGTGTTGGCAGAACTGTTCCCAATAAAGGAAGTGCCTTCGAACCAACGGCACTGTTCACATAGTCTGTCACATTTTATCTGAACAACTGCTTCTGTGGCAAAGCGCTATGCTAGGTATTGAGGGAGGGGACACAGGACGGAACCCCTTTCCTCAAGGTTACAAAAACCGGTGTCCCGGAAGGATAGGAGACCTGGGGGCTCCCCGTCCCTTTGGATCTGGCGTCTGTCAGACATTAAAGGGCCCTCAGAGCTGGGGGCAGAAGCCAGGACAAAGGGACTCGGTCAGATTCTCATCCCGTTAGTGCTCACTCATCCTGTGGGGGAAGTCATGTAGAGAAAGTGAGAAATTATGTGACTTGAGTCTTGGAACACTTTCTTGATACGTAGGAGACCGCCGCCCTGAAAACAGGGCTGGCTAATGGTCAGCCTCGTTACAGGATAGTGTATACAGGCCTCAAGGAAGTGTAGGGAAAAGGAATTAGAAAGTCAAAAGCTAGGTGGCTTGAGTCTTGGAACACTGACTGATTCGTAGGAGACCACCCACCCTGAAAACAGGGCTGGCTAATGGTCAGTCTCGTGACAGGATAGTGTAAACAAGCCTCAAGGATCCTGAAAGAAGAGGGGTATCTAAATATGAAAGGAAGGACAAGTACTTCCTCATTAGGGGAACAGGGTCTGAGAATGAGGATTCATTCTCGGAGAATCTTAGCGGAAGCTGAGATGGATGCTAAAAGCAGTTTTTGCAGAGGCAAGAACGGATGCTGGAGATTATATGCTGAAAAGCTTAAAGGAATGCTGGAGAACTTTTTATGAAGCTTAAAGGGAATCTTAAACTCTCTAACTTTGTTTTTACGGGAACAGAATATACTCCTGTTCCTGTGTTTTCTTGATTACCGGTATGTGTTTTGATGATTGTTATCACGTATGTATTCGTATTAATGGACTATAAAGAAAAAGCCAGCAGTGAGGAGAGCTCTTTGCAAGATTAAGCAAAGAGAGCCAGCCATCTGCTCAGCTTGATTTTTCAAGACATTCCTGATGCCAGGGTCGTCTCTGCGTCTCCCGATTTCACAGCAAAGTCACAGCTCTCAGTGCAGAAGATAGACAGGTAGAGAGGAGACGGGAAGGAGACAGGGAAGGAGAGAGATGAGAGAGAGGGAAGGAGAGACAGGTAGAGAGGAGGCGGGGAAGGAGACAGGAAAGGAGAGAGGGAAGGCTGGCCAGGGGAAGAGTGACATTTCTGGGGTGAGGAACATTCCAGGTGAGAGGGTGATGGGCAGTGTGGCTTCCTGGCAGTAGAACAAAGGATGCCATCAATAGGACAAAATGCCACCATCTGAGGAGGACTCAAGGAGCATGTGCACAAATCCGGGTCAGCCAGGGGTCCTCAACCGCAGCACCAGGGACATGTGGGCCAGGAATCCTCTGTGGAGGGAGGGCCTTGGGCCTCGTAGGATGCTTAGTGGCACTGCTGGCTAGATGCCAGTACCATCACCCGCCCAGAGGTGACAACCAGAAATGCGTCCAGACATTGCCACATGTCCCCTGCACTGGGGGCTCCATTACCCCCCACTGAGAACCGCTAGGGTGCGTGAACTGGGTGGTAACCTGCCCAATTCGGGCCTGAGTTCAGTCAGTCACTGGGTGGGCAGGGAGTCTGCATCACAGTCATTCAGGGACCCAGCTCGCACACTTTATCACACACAAGCGCTTGTAGGCGTCCCGCGCGGGTCTAAGGCTCCGGAAGCACCGGGAAGGGTAGCAGCCGTGGTTGTCCCGGGCCAGGGGAGCGGCTGCTGGACAAGGTCAGAGGCCAGGAAGCTCGCATTTAGCTACATGGACATTTCTATACCGTGAGCCCACAGGCCTGTTAAAAAATCATGAATTTGGTTTCAAATCCTCATGAGGGAAATAATGACAGCTCAACGCGCCCCACCTGGAATGGATGGAAACGCTCTCGTGGTGACAGCAAAGTATTGTATCCGAAGACCAGACTTTTCTCTGTCTTCTGAGGGGGGTGACGATGCACCTCAGGCTGGGTTCATGCGCTAAGCTGCCACGCAGTCAATCATGGCTGCCTCTTCCAAGCAACCTCTGTCACTTCCACAGTGCTCCGCATTATGTCGTGTGGGTTCATTTCGCCCTATGTCCCCACCATCAGAACCCTTACCAGAGGCCCCTGCCCCTCCTCCACGGTGCTTCTGATTACATTGCTCACTACCAAGGAGAGAGGCATTGACTTTTATTGTCACAAGGCAAAGGTTAACCCATCTGATTGTTCCACCAAAGAGGCTATTGAAACTGCCGAAGTCCAAATATTTTTTAAATTAAGAATTTCTTTTTTTTTAAGTTTTTGAATCTCTGAAAATACTGCTGCTTCACAGTAATTAGTAAATCATTTTGGGGTCATTACTCTTGTTTGCTCACTAGTTTAAACTGTGAGATCCTTTAGACTATTTGAATCAGTCAAGTTTTTCTGGGTAACAAAAGTCCCCATAACTTAATAACTTCAGACAACCACCATTTAGTTAGCTCATGATTCTGCAGGTCAGAAATGTGAGCTGGGGGGAAGCCAGGAGGGCTCAGCGGGTTAAGCGCTCACTTTGCAGCCCCAGGGTCTGAGGATCGAATCCCGCCCCGGCCCGTGTGGACCCATGTGCCAAACTGGGGAGTTCCTCCAGTTCAGCTCACGCTCTCTCTCTCTCTCTGTCAAAACAATAAAAAATAAAAAAAAAAGAAGATCTAAAAAAAAAACCACAACAAGTTCAGAAGAGTTCAAACCCAGACATTTCCATTGGGTTCTGAAGTGACACAGCCTTCGTAGCTGAACGTACATTGTTTCGAAGCTTTGAAAAGTCTGGCTAACTATCTGTCCTCAAAACATAACCTTGACCATCAGATTCTTAAGTTTCTTAAAAAGCTACCTGTTTTGTTGCTGGACAAATAATAATCCATCTCCCGTTGCAGTGAAGATCACACAGATCTCTGTAGAGATAGTGCCGTTATGGCAATTAAAAAAGATTGTGATTTGATACAAGGCTTACATAACTAAAGCTCAGTGATGTTGAACAAAACAACCTCATTATTTTCGTAGTCCATTCAGAATGCAAAGGGGAAGCAAGTCAACCTTATTAAATGGAAAAAGAAAAAAACCATAGGAGAGACTCATTAGTTTCTAGGTCACGAGTAGGAGGCATTAACCAAGAATAATGAAAAAGAAAATCAGCAGCGTCTTCCCGGGTGAAACGCAGGCGTCTGCCACAATTAAAAATAGTCCATGGCTCTCCCAGACCCGACCTCACACCCCACCCACGCCCACAAGACCAGGGACCCTCTGTCGACACAGGCTTGGCTTTTCTAAGACACCGCGGGAGCCTGGAGGAGCAGCTCCAAATGACTTCCTTACCTGGTGCCTTATATTTGGAGCACATTTTAAGAGGTAAAAGTATCCATCCCCTCAGCCCCAATATCTTTGGTGCTAAAATAATTTGGAGGTGGAGGGATCAGTCTACATTACTGGATGTATCTTGAAGGCAAAGCCCATTGAGTGGACTAACAATACTTCCAGTAGCGTCAAATACCATGAAGAAATTACATCGTGGACCTGAACCTGTAGATACCTTTAATTAACGTAAGAATTTTTACTGAGCACTTGGTATGAATAAGGCATCGGGCTGGTTGTGTGGGAAATATAGAAGTGGATAAAATGCGGTCTTTCAAGAAGATTGTAATTTCTCGGGAGCGAGTAGCACTTACTATAATAACACAAGATTGAGCTAGATAGTCAATCCTCCTTGTTCTCGGATTCTGTATTTGCAGATTTGCCTACTCGTGAAAGTGTATTCATCACCCCGAAAGCAATACTTGCGGGGCTTTCACCGTCATTCAGAGACACACACACAGGCAGTGAATATATTCGAGTCACCTGCCCTGTCCGTTCCCTGCTGAGGTCGCACAAGGCGGGTTCTGCCTCCTTGTTGCAGCTCTCAGACTGTAAACACGAGTCTTCTTCACAGTCTAGTGCCACGTGTTTGCGCCTTTGGGGTCTCTGTGTTGGCAAGCTCACGGCTTCAAGGACCCCCTGATGCTGAAGCGTTGTGGGGTGTCCCTAAGCACGAGAAAGCGGAGATGCATCTTGTGGAGAAAATAGATGCGCGAGAGGAGCTTGCTCTGGGCTTGGTCCTAATGCTCTTGGCCCTGAGTTCAGTGTGAATGAATCAACTACGGATTGAATAGGCAGCTTTGAACGGGAAGACACAGAAAACGAGGTTCTGTATTGACGAAACATGACCAGAGGCTGGCAGGAAACTCGCCCCGGCTTCTGCTAGGAGCCGGGGTTCGCTGTGTGCTCACGAGGCGAGCTGGTGACTTTATTGAACGCCATGGCTGGGACGAATGAGACTCAAGCGTGCTTGCTAAATGAGGGAGTGAGAGGATGTGTGTCACCAGGGGGACAGCCCAGGTGCCCTGCATGTGCAGAGACAACGTGAGCGGAGTGTGCAGGGCCTCAGATCCACAAGGTCGGCCATACGGCGTGTGACCTAGGAGTCGTTCCTGTTTCCAGTGAAGGGGGTTCATGTGTCTCCTGAGGTTGCTGTGAGGATTACAATCTGTTACATTTGAATCAAGAGCCTCCACCAAGAGACAGGCTCCTGCATGTCCCATATTCTAACAAGCCAGCTGTGGTTAGGCCGCGTCCTGTGGAGTCAGCACACAGCCCCATTGGCACCGTCATGAGGCGCACGAGGCTAGACTGGGAGGTCGAGCTGGAAATACGGGTGGAAGGCATGTCCCGGGGACCTGGATTCTTGGCAAGGAAACCGTTTTTCCACAGCACAGCCCTGGGGAGCCTCCACGCGGTTTTGAACAGGAGACAGGCATGACTGAGCCGTGCTCCAGCCGGAAGCTGGATATGACAGGAACAAGGGCCACACGGGGGGGACTGAGAGGACCGTGGGAACGTGGGCCCGACGGGGGCGAAATGGAGAAGAGACAGGTCACGAGACTTGGAAGAAGTCACCTGAGAAGGTGAAAACGTAGGGACCCGGCTCTGGCGGTCTTCTGCCGGGCCACGTGGTGCCAGCTGTGCCCCCTGGGGGGCTTGCGCAGCTTCACAAATTGGGATGATTTTGATGGCAAGCTGATCGCCCCGGGCTCCCCAGAGGCGCCATCTAAAAACCAATGATGTGCAACTATGGAGACGGCTCTGGGTCCTCCCCCTTCTCTCTGTCTCTCTGTGAAAAACAATAAAATAAATCTTTAAAACAGAAGGAAGGGAGGGAGGGAGGGAGGGAGGAAGGGAGGAAGCCTAAATTTTAATGGAGCACTCCAATGTTTTGCTACTGTCTTAGCTTCACTCGCAACACCAGTTGTCCAATGGGGGAAGGGCCCTAAATAGACGCCCACCGACGAGGTTTTGCACACCTTCCTTCTGGCTGTCTTCTAACCCGTTTCACTTTGGGAAACAGGCGGGGGTGGGACTGAGGGTTAACACCAAAAAGGTGAAGCCCTGTTTCTCAGACAAGAGCGAGCCTGTTGGCTACGGGGTGGCAAGTGAGTCATGGGAGGTGGTCGCTGAAGCTGGCGTCCTGGTCTTCGTGAACCTCTGTGCTCATGAGGTAGCAGCCGGGACACGGGGCATTTCTTTTCATAAAGACGAGGAAGCATCTACATTCCGTCCTGCCTGCTGACGGGGCTGCACGCGGGCTAGTGCTTGAATTTCAAGGCGAGATTCCTGAGCAGACGTGACTGTCGCGCCTCACTGTCTGGGCAACTGCCACACGGACCGCAGAGGAAAGTGCACAGAGAAGACGCCGACAAGACACTGGTGACCTGCAGCACTTGTATTTTTTTTTTTCTTCCTTTTGGAGAAATGACCTTGGAGGCCCCAGTGCTTATCTGCCTGCAGCAGGCCACTCCCCAAACGGAGCCACTGGCATCATACCCAGGCGGGGCCTCCAAGCCTGGGCGCCCACTTCTCAGCCACCTCTAGGGCATCAAGTGGCAGCTGAAGGCTGCGTCAGGGCAAAGGCCGCCCGTGCGTGCGGCTCTGCTCGCAGGAGACAGCCTACAGTTAGCTGCCGACTTGCAGCTATTTCAGGGCCGAGCGCTTTAAGCTGGGCTTTCTGGCCTGGGGAAACCCTAAACTTGCTTTAGGACTCTCTGGGTCGCCTTGCACCTGTTTGTCACATTGGGGTGTGCCCAAGAGAACATCCTGACCATACGTGTGTGCGATGAGTGTGTACTTCACGTGGGCTGCGGGGTTTTTCCCTTTTCCATGAAAAGAACACGTGGAGGTCATATGTTCTCGCTGGTTGAGTGGGAGGCAGAGAATCACATCATATTCTAGAGAGCTCTTTCAGACCAAGCATAAATCTTTTCTTCCAGAAACTACCAAGCCCTTGCCTGGTGTCAGCGGTGATGTGGCCAAGACTGATCTTCGTCTAAGCTGACAGGTACCTGGGCCGGGCCCACGTAGCATGTCCCGCTGCCCAGTGAGGCTGAGCCACATGTGGTTCACGAGGGTGACCACAGACAGACAGAAGCCAACGCCGAGGGAGCTCTGCAGGGACAGCCGCCTTCTGAAATCGTGCTGCGGTTGCGGTAGTCTGTCCCCGGCCGCCGGCATCTCGGACTTGCTCCAGACGCCCCCGTCCCTCGGGGCACCCAGCTTCACCCCTCACGCCTGTCCACACCCTGCCAGCTGTTAAGCTGCTGATCTGATTAATCCGTGTTAGTAAAACGGTGGGAAGTGCCCCTCCCACCTTCCTGGGAGTCAGTGGTTTGTTCCTTGTTTGTTTGTTTGTTTGTGACATTTACTGGAGTCAGGGCTCCTTTTGTGCCCCCAGAGGAAGGAGTCGTGGTCGACAGTTCGAAGGCGAGATGAATGACAGGCGGGCGGCTGCAGGCACGGAGCAGGGCTGGCCAGGGAATTGCCCAGTTGTTTGGAAGCTGCTGGAGCTTTGAGGCGAAGTGCCCCCTCCACACACACAGGTGTCACTCATGTCACCAGCAGCTCTCACCTGTGCTCAGGGCACCGGGCCTGCAGACATCAGCAGAGGAGCGGCAGGAGGACGAGGGCGTGGAGGCAGCATGCAGGCTCATCTGCAGGGCTGCCGCCTCCGGGTCAGAGCGGATTTGTGCGGCTCCATGTGCACACCCAGCTCCTTCCCAGCCCCCTCCTGAACCACACTCACGAGGGGCGGGGCGACAAGGGACTTCAGCCCACCTGTCTCCCCGGAACCAATGAGCCAGCTCCCGTTAACATCAGCTCAGCAGGCGGGAAAGCAGGTGAGTGGGGAGAGACAGGCCGGGTGAGAAAGGAGGCGGAGCAGACCAGAAAAGTGACCAGGTCACCACAGTGGAGAGGCGGAAACAAGAGGACAGAAAGGAATGATGCGGACATTGCGTGAAAGCAGGGGCACACCAGCATGTAAATGAATGCACGTATCCAGAGGAAGCTTCGCTTCGCACGAACTTTCTCCACTTGGCCTAACGGAGACACAGGTCCCCTGTCAACACGCCTGGGAACGAGCGCATCCCCACGGCCCCGCTCATGGGAAGTGGCCTTGGTGCTGTGGTCCTAGAGCCTTTGTTCACCTGGCTGCTTAACCCGAAGCAGACAAGACCAGAGTCCTCCCGGGAGATCATGGCTGAATCTTAATGAGGTCACTTGTATCCGTCTGGCTGCTTCGCTGTAAACAGTAGGACTGAACTCTAATGAGTCAAAACATAAAGTGACTTTATTAAATAGCAAGTCGTTCACAGACGCTCCAAGAGGCTGCATCCGCCACGGAGCTGACAGGGTCAGAGACGGTGCCAAAACATTGCAGAAAAAAAAACTCCAGCAAAGACCAGACCACGGACAAGCCTGGGAATAACACTGCGGCTTGACCTGGAGTAAGAAAGCAGGGCTTGCCTCGATACAGGACAGAGAACCCCGTTCTCTAACCGTACCCCCTCTTTCGAGAGCAGGCGCTCTCCACCTGAGGCCGTTTTACCGGCAGGGCACATCGGGCAATGTCTGAAGAGATTTCACTTGTCCTAAGTCGGGGGACAGATGCTTCTGGCCCCCGGTGGGCGGAGACCACAGAGGTGGCCCGCCTTGTACAGTGCACAGTGGCCCTTGTGTGCGTGCGGGGCACTTCCACCTGCGTGTGACGGGCTCGGTGCCGCACGGGGCGCACTGAATCCGGCCCTCACGCCCCTCCCAGTTACTAACTCCTCGGCAATAAAAGGCATCAACCCTGACAGTCTCTGACCCTACAGAAAATAATGTCTTTGTGGGAAAAGAGCCGCAGAGAAGGGAACATGTGGATACAAAGTCACAGTCTCAACCTGACGACCTGGACCGGAGTCCTCAAGCAGATGATTAAATCTTGACCTTTCGCAGGCGCAGGGAGAGATTGATCTTCAGTTCTCCATCCCTGATCCCTGCGTCTGCCTCTCTATCCGCTGTGCTAGGGAGATACTCAAACGCTGCGACGTGTCCATGACAACGGCCCACCTTTCACAGGAAAAACCATCTGACTGAGATCATTTGCCATAATTGTCACTGAAAAAATTATGATGTCCCCACGCTGAGGAAATATATCTTTACCTAAATGCAAGTGGAATTTGAATGTCAGAAATATTAGCTGTTGGCATTAAAACTTAATGCACACACACAGGTTGAAGCCACTCTTTTATTATCTCTCATTGTCTTGGATGGATTTTTATTTGAAATATGATTTGTTTCTACTGTAACTGATGGGGAAGTCAGTTTTATGTGTAATAGATAAATGACAAAAGCAAACCAACTAGATTTAAAAAGATACTTCAAAATCCTACTTCTCACCATCCTTTTCAGGTAGATAATTTCTGTTTTTAACAAGGAAGCAGAGCAGGTTCCTGCTATGACTTCATAAACTATGACCTAAGCAATGATACTACCTTTCCAGCACTTCTGTCTGTTGCTGTTGTTGTTCAGTGATTATCCAACCCGACTCCATATTTACATAAGCAACGTATAATGGGTTTTCTACTTAAGCTGAGGCTGGTATTGTCAGCATCCTGCTATGCTTCCTGGCAGTCTTAGCCGCTGACAGCAATCTCCAGGGAGATTTTCCTGTGTATTTGCAGGAATATACTCCGATGGAACTTGCTTCACTGCTACTCACAAGTACCTAGGAGGACCGTCCTCACAGGGGAGCTTCGGTCCTGGAGAGTCAGTGAGAAGGGATTGGGGGGACAGGGAAGTCACTTCTCAGTTTCTGCCTTTCTGTCACGCCTATTTTGCATCCAAATAAGGTGAGCATTCTCTCCAGGACCTCGGCCTTTAATCAGGCTCTGCAGTTGCTGCTAATGGGGGCTTAGGCAACTCAGTCTACGCAGGAAGAAGGTAACTAGTAGTTGCTAAGGCACCGCAGAGCCCAGCCAACACCAGGACTCCCCTGTGACAGCCCAGCCGCAACGCAGGCCCGAGAACCGCGACCTACATAAATGGGGGACTTTTCCTAAGCCATTAACTTCGGGTGCCATTGGTCAGAACAGCGAAAGCTGACCAATGCAAGTACTTGAAAGGATTTTAAATTTTGTTTTTACTCTAATGAGCACACACGAGACATGGTCTGAAAATTATTCCCCAACTACTCAAAATAGCAACATTTTCAGTGATGAAACCATTTAATCCTTAAAAACATTTTTTTTTTAATTAAATGATCACAGAGTAAAAGGCAAACTGTATCATCTAAAACATGCTCACAGACTCCGCGGAGTTAAATTATTGCGTAGATGTACAATAAGAAATTAGGTGTTTAGATGAATCATCTTGTTTAAAAGCAGCAAGATGACTTTAAGTGTTTTTTTTTTCAATGCAGATGGCATACAATATATTGGTGTCAAGTGTAGAACATAGCGATCCCCGAAAATGCTAGGACCCCTCTGACACTGTACAATTATAACAATATTATTGACTGCGCTCCCTATGCTGTGCTAAGCTTAGTTGACACGCACTGACATGAAGACATTTATTTTATCGTTTGACAGAGAGAAGGGGGAAGGCCCACAGCAGTCCCCATAGTCGCACATCATTAGTTTCCACATAGTTTCATTCCACACAGGTGGACGCGGGGCCGTGCAGGGCGGGAACTGAACTGGGGGCCTCCCACATGGGAAGCTCACCCCAGTTCAGCACATGGGCCTGCACGGGCCGGGCCCGGGACTCGATCCTTGGACCTCGCAGCTGCAAGGTAAGCACTCAGTCAGGTGAGCTACCCCGGCATCCCCAGTTTGATCAGTTCTGATGATGCACACACCCACTTCACCCAAACCCTATCAAAAGAGAGCACCTTTGCCATCATCCAGACAGTTTTGTTGGGCTTTTCCTCAGTATTCCTCTTTCTACCCAAAAGCAACCACCAATGCGCCTTCTGTCACTAAAAATTAGACTTGTGTTTCCTAGCATTTCATATAACCATGTGGACGTACTGCTCTGTGACGAGCTTCCTTCACTCTCACCATAACGTTTTAGAGCTTCATCTTTGTATGTCATGTGCATCCGTGGTTTATTCCTTTTCGTCACCACGTCGTATTCCAGTCTATAGCTATGCCACCATATTGTTTCTAGTTTGGGGTAACTGTAAACTGAACTGCTGTGAATGCTCTTGCACAAGGCCTCGATAGCCAGATTGTTTAACTTCTCTTAGGTAATCGCCTAAGGATGAAATTGGTGGGCATAGGGCTGGTGTGTACTGCACTTCTTACCACACTGCCAAAGAGGGTTTTCACAGCGGGTGCCCAGTTTTACATTCCCAGCAGCAGCAGTGAGAATCCTGGGTGTCCTCGTCCTCACCCCCCTTCACGACAGCCATGCCAGCTACTTCAGCGCCTGTGGAACGGCAGTTCACTGTGGCCTACATCACTGCTCTTCCGGGCTTTCCTTTGCATACAAGCGTTGAACAACATGCCTCATCCTGTTCGCTTCTAGGGTCACGCTAACACAGTCTGAGTTTCTCCAGCTGGTAGAGGTTAGGATTGTCATTTCTAGTTCGAACTACAATGACAGAGAACATTGCAGTTTACCTGGCATATGACATCACCAGAAGATGACATTTATCTTGGGGAAATACTCATTATCATGATGAAAACAACCGAAGCATCCTGCTGCTTACTACTCATCAGAGCCATGATAAACACTTTACAACAGTGTGTGCCTCTGGCCCTCTGAGAACCTAGCAGAGGGGAGAATTATTACCTTGTATCAGCTGAGGAAACAGAGTTTCCGCCACAACACAGACAGTACGAGCCAGGTGGGGATAGGCAGCTACTTCTTCCTGGAAAGCTCTCCTTCAAGCCTCCTTGTTCCGTTGGCAGGTGAGGCCCACCCAGCTGGAAGGACTCGTTTCTGCTCACGCAGATCCTAATCCCAAGCAGTCAAAGGCCAGGGCCCAGGGAGCGATGACCCACGGCTCTGGCCTCTTCGTTTCTCCCCTCCCCCTCCCCTCCCTGGGGGGCCAAGAGCAGTGACAAGCCGTATATTGAGGACAGACACATGGCTTTAATGGCCTTCTAAACCGGAGGTCAGCAAAGATGTTCTGTCGAAGGCCAGAGAATAAATATTTCACACTTTGCTGCTGTACGGCCTCGTCACAGCTATTGGACAACGCAGCCAGGGACAATGTGCCTGAGGATGGGCAAGGCTGTGTGCCAGTCAAACCTCATCCACAAAGCAGACCACGCGCCGGATTTGGTCCGGAGGCCATAGTTTGCTGACCCCTGCCCCAAACCAAGTACTTGGGGTGCATCTTGAGTTTATCTCCTGGAGGCCTGGTGCCCGTGCCCGAAGTCGTGCAGGAGTGACGGCAGGGTTGCTGAGGAAGACAGCGCGGGACGGAGTGCAGAGCACGGGGTCTGCTTGATGCCACCTCAGGAGCATGGTCATTTGGTGCCCTGCAATTATGCAGCCTGGGACTTGTGAATTATTTACAACTAATTATTAATTATTCAATGAGAGTTCCCAAGACTCCTCTGGCCACAGTCATAGAGAAGAAAGCATCCATATTGTCACTTCAGAATTCAGATGCAGTGAGGCCGGAGTCTGGCTTCCTGATGCTGGGGGGTCTGGGGTGCGTGAGCCAAAGAGTGGGCACAGTCGACCCCTGCAGTGCACTGCATGCTTCACACGAGAAAGGGTGTGGCTAGAAATGCACAAACGATAGTCACGTGAATGCACACACACACACACACCCCGTCCCCATTAGCAGACCAGTCTGTGTGACCCTAAGTTCACATGCTTCTATGGTCAGTTCCCAAGAGTGGTGGCTGTTTTCCACATTTCCAGAGGGCCGCTATCAAACATTTCAGGGTGTTATGCTTGTCCCCCTCCTCCAGTTCCGAAGAAGACCGGTCTTGCACACCAACTATTCGGGGTCCTGCTGAGATCTACCATTTGCCCCCAAAGCCACGCCCTGCTCTGCCTCCATGATGGAGGAAATCTACATTAGAGACGATACAAAATCAGCTTGTCCTGGGGGTGGGGGGTGGACACACACGTCCTCTGGAAACCAGTGGCAACAGTATTCAGTGAAAAGTCCCCAAGGGGAAGATACATGTCAACAATCCAGGTTAAGGGTCATGTCTGGCAATACTTAGAACAGCTCTAAACTGTCTTACCCAACGCTCTCTGCCATAATTCCCCAGCAGCGCTGCTGATGTGCCCATGGGTACGTGAGCTAGTCACTACAACACTGCTACAGTTCCCAAAGCCAGGAAGCAGCTGAAAGGTGCACGCGTGAGAGCCTGGGACAGGGAGCCTACCGGCAGCCATTGCAAAGAAGGGCGCACCAGCAGGATGCTGATACTCAGCCACCAGCAGGAGCCGATGCAACTGCAGGGAAAACAGGCCCTTGGCATCGCATCAGAGAAACAAGCTGCAGGAAGACGCGCGCGGGAGAGGTTGTGTGCATCAGCAAGAGCATCCGGTGGATGTGCAGGACAACTTTTCTTTCCAGCCCGCCCCCACAGTAAAACGTGGCTACACTGCATCTGCCACGTGGCCAATCCCAAGTCCTTCACTGGCTTCTGCATCATATTCAAATGAGCTCAGTCAGTGGCTCACACAAAACAGTTGGCCAGACGAGACTGTGTCTCATTTCTGGGGCCCTACCATTCACTAAACAATTGCTTTTTACTCACACAGAAATAGCCGCCAAACCCTCCGCTGTTTCAATTTGTATCCGTGATTGCTTTACTCTGTGTTGTCACAGTGCTCCAACTTTGGGAGCATTTATGTAAGGGGCACCTTCAGTTCTGCAACCACTGTCTCCAGGGTTAGCATTTAACTGGACAAGGGAATGTGAGCTTGCAAATGAGGGGGGTCTAAATAGGGACCTTGATTTTAGCCACTAGGATATGGTGGCTCTACCACATTGCAAGAACCTGGCTTTTTCCATGTGCTCACATCGCTACAGAACATGTCTTTTTTTTTCTTCCTAGTGAATGTGGGGCAAATACTGTCAGTTGTGGAATCTAAGATGTGAGAACGCTTTCTCTGAAAATGCAGCTGGGGGTGGGGGTGGGAACGATGCCATTAGAGGAATCACTGCCTTGAAAACCAAGCTTCCTTGTGCTGATGAAACACCAGAAGAGAAAAGGGGACCCCTTGTGTGTCCTCACTGTGTATTTTTGCATCCCACTGATGCCTGTTAAAATACGCATGCGCACATTTTCTTTCGAACAAATGCCATGCCAAGTGTGCATTAGCATCTCATGCTCTGGCTAAACGCATCCGCGGTGACCTAAATAGCTGGGGGCTAAAGGGAGGAGGAGTCCTGGGCCGCAGGGTCTGAGTGCAGGCAACCTGCAAGGAAAAGGCTCGTCTGCTGCTGGCCTTGCGGTATAGGGGAGTCGCGGGCAGGAACCCCCAGGCACTCAGGACAGGCAGGCCGAGTGGGGACTGACGGTGACACTGAGGATGCCCTCAACTCCCTGACTTGGGAAATTGGACTGCAAGAGCAGCTCATTTTTGAAACGTGCTTCTTCAGATTGTCTGAGGAAGAACAGGCAATAAAGACCCAAATCGTGCTGAGAGTTCATTTTCCACAGTGGTGCTCACCTGCAGAGGGATTTATTCGGAGCACCTTTAAAAATGAACCCCGAAATGACACGAAAGTGTGCACGTAATTAGATCTGCAGTCCCGTGAGTGCCCTCACCCCCATCCCACTCACCCCCAAAGCTTCAACTTTCCACTCGTACCTGTGTCTTCTAGAATTTACCGCCAGATTTCTAAAGAACATGCATGGACTGATAGTTCTTCATCTATTCATTTCAGTCAGCTCATTCATTGTCATGACAGTACTGGAGGATTTGGCTGGGTAACAACCCGAGTTCGAATACCCCCATCCCCTCACCTTAGAGCTCGTGTTTTCTTTCCCCAGTCTTTATGGTTCTGTAGCTTCATACGTTCCCTGCCAATCAAAGTGGCCGCTGTGACTTCCTTTCCTTTCTGGATAGTTCCTGGAATTTGTACGTCTCGTGCCTTGCTCAGTTGTCTAGGGATGCATGGCGTTGTTTCCAGGTGCTTCCAATGTCTATTGACATTCCCCCAGATGCTCAGATGCATTGTCACCTACTGTCCCCATGAGCCCACCCGGAGCCCACCCTGCGGGCCCTGCCCCCTCCTGGCGGGGAGGCACTGGGTGGGCCGGAAGCGGGCGCACAGCACTGGTCCTGGAACAGGGCAGTTCCTGGGCCGTGCTGGGTCCTGTCCCCGGGTCTTCTCGTCCTTGGTTCACTCCTTGTCTTTCTGAACCACATCCCCGGGCAGCTTCCAAAGAGCGCGCGCACACGACGAAGAGCACGCGCATGCACGACGTCGCTTTCCCATCGTCACGTGACGACTCACCTGCCTGTGCCTTGCTGCGACCCAAGAGCGCTGCGTGCGCTGGACATGTCCTCAGGACGGTGCGTGTCCCACTGTGCCTCCGGCCCTGGCCCCGGAGGCACCTCCTGCCTTTACCCACTTGCTCCTCCGTGACCTGCCTTTCTTCGCAGCACCTGTCACCTGGTGCTGTCCGCTAGGGCCACAACACCAGCCCCCATGTCATCTTTCTATATTTTATTGAATTCAGTGCATCCAAAATGTGGTCGTTTCAACATGTAAGCCACGTGCAAGGATCCATGCGGTGTTTCACTGTGACTGGGTCTTCGAATCAGGGGGCTGTTACACCCACAGCGCCCCTGTATTCAACGCAATGTGTGTCCACTGCTCCGGGCATGTGGACTGGTGGTCGCCGTCTGCCGTGTGCTTTGAGTCCTCCCTTCATCCCCACAGTGTTCTGTGAGCCTCTTTATTCCACTGTCTGGGCTCTGCCCTGGCCCCGCAGGCTCCTTCTAGAACCGTGCGCCTGTGGCATCGTTGCCAGAATCCCCATCTAAGCCTGCAGGGCCCACTGGTCAGCCCCACTGAAAGCCACGGGTACTCTGCGCCCAAACACGGCGTGGTCACCCACACTGTGAGCAGGGAAGAAAGGGGTCTTGGCAGACATGAGCCCATGCAGCTTACACGGGTCCACGCACTGCCCCGGGCTTCTCCTGCCCATGGCATGCCCCGGCGTTCCAACTGTCTGCGGGTTTGCAGCATTTCCTGGGGAAGAACCGACTCTTCAGCCTGACTGGGGAACAGGCGACAAAGGAACAGGTGACAAGGGAACTGGGTGTACGGCCTGCACCGGGTCAGACCCTGGCCCCATGGCTCTCAGGCTGGGCAGCGGGTAAAGGGGCCGAGAGCGAGGCCGAAGAAGAACTAGAGGGTCTGGCGACCGTCAAGGCGTCCACATTCCCTATGCTCATGTGTTCCCTCCCTCCTTCTGTCTCTCTCTCTCTCTCTCCCTCTCCTTCTCTAGCTCCATCTCTAGCTCTCTCCCCCTTCCTGTCCCCCTCTGCTATCTCCTCCTTGCCCTGCCCCAAGTGACCCACAAGACCCAGGGCCCGCCCCTATGCTTAAATACAATATAAACCCTTTATGCTGACTGACGTTGCAAAAGATTGTCACTGTATCTGTCATCTTAAAATAACAGTCCAGCACATGCATCCTTATTTGTTCTCAAATGTTTACACAGCATTTACGATCATCCTCATAGCAGCCCCGAAGGAGATGGCGGCTCCTGCCCAGGGTACAGGTGAGGACACGAAGGCCAGAGGGCACAAGTGTGTCTCCCAACCCCCGGCTCTCGGCCATTCGTGCTGGCTTCCTGCACAGCGACAGAGGGAAGCGGAAATCTTGGCGTGTTTCGCCGTGAAATAACTGTTCTACTCCAAGTTCGTCCATGTGGCTCAGGACGGCCTTGAATGTGGCCCAACACAGATTTCTAAACTTTCTTAAAACATGATGAGATGTTTGGCGACCTAATTTTCAGCTCATCAGCTACCGTCAGTGTCCGTGTGTTTCATGTGTGGCCCAGGACAACGCTTCTTCCAGAGTGGCCCAGGGAAGACAGAAGGTTGCCCACCCCTGTACTCTGAGAACAAAGCCCGCGGGGGACGAGCTGGATTTTGCAGAGCAGGGTTTAAATGCAGAGCTGGACCTGGACTCAGAGCCGGTGCAGAGTTGTAAGTGCTCCCCGGGGTGTCCATCCTACCCAGCCCGAGAGCTGAGACCGACCCCCTGCCCTGTCCCCAGGATCTGGCTCCCCCTCATGCTAGCCCCCTGCAGGACCCAGCTAAAGGCCGGAGGGCACGGCTCCTGTCCAGCAACGCCCCTGCATGTGGCACTGCCACTTCATTGCGTCACCTCCATGGTCGCCCATGCTGCGTGTCACTTATTCCGCACTGTCCTCTGCGCCTTACTCAGCGTGCCTGCGTGCATGGGTCCCCGCATGACGGTCACTCTCAAATCCCTCGTCTGTGTCTCGCTAGGAGCTTGTGATTCGTAAGATCTAATTATTTTAGACTCCACTAATTTGCGTGACAGGACGGTTTTGGCAGAAGCTGGGTGAGAGGGGAAGTTCACTCCGTGAAGAAAAGGCCAGCTAATCATTTCAAAGGAGGAAGCATCGCAGGGACTAAGTAGCTAAACCGATTTTTCAGATCACGGAGCTGTGATGACTGTTTAGCTACTATACATATGAACAGCACATGCTGTGTTATACGTTATTTTACACATGTAACAGTATCTAACTTTCGGTTTTCAGGACTGTTTATATACCACATTTTGGGGGAACGCCAGTATCTACCATCTATTTATCTATCCATCTATCCATCATATCTATCTATCTATCTATCTATCTATCTATCTATCTATCTATCTACCTATCTATCCATCTATTATCTATCTATATCCATCCATCATATCTATCATCTATCTATCATCTATCTCTATTATCTATCTATCTATCCATTCATCTATCCATCATCTATGTATCTACCTACCTATTATCTTTCCATCTATATCTATCCATCTCTCATCATCTATCATCTATCTCTGTCACCTGTCTATCTGTCTTTACTTTGTTGTCACATTTGCACTGGCCCTGTCACAGTGTCCTCTGAGCACAGCCCACACAGACCTGGAATGGACAAATGCATGCCTTCTCTCAAAACCCCACGCGTCTCGCCTTGTAGCAATTCTGAGATATGGGACCTGTTCCGTGACAAGCAGCCCTAGGAGGAGAGACAGCTCAAGAGGAAAGAGGGTTTCTGAACCCATGAGCAGAGCCTTGCTGTGAATTTCCTGAGGACAGCGTTGACAGGACAAATAAATATTCCAAACGTGGAACTGAGACATTTGGGAAAGATTCCAGTTTGGAATCGGTGCAGGGACCTGGGATGTACATTCAAGTGTGAGAAAAAGAGCTGGAGGCTGAACCTGCTTGCGAGCTAGCTCTCAGCAGCCTGCGTGCCCACGACACCACAATTGCCTCCCAAGTAATTGTCAGGACATAAATGAAGGCAGCAATGTGGATTCTGAGCTGTATTATGACTTTTCAATTACTATCTAGGAATAATTAACTAATTCAGAACAAGTGTTTTCAAACGTCTATTAAAATGTCATCCTGGTAATTAATTGGGTCTTGATTCTCTGTTTTACAAAACAAATAAATTATTATTAATGTGTTTAATAAATATTAGACAACTAGAAATTGGGTTTTCCCTTATTGCAGTGCTGATATTTTTAGCACTCACCCAAAAATGTGACATTGGCTATTCCAGAGATATTCCTGGATTCATGGTAATTAGCACCTAATTTCACTGGAGTTTTCTTTCTTCCCAAAGCTCCCCAAAAAGTGCCACACTAATTATGAATTATATTCATTTGTTCATTAAAGCAAGCCCTCAAAGGACACTCTTAAGTTGACAATTTAATAACCTGAACGGGGTGGTTATATGTTGTTCACTATGATAAAAGTGTCATGGTTTTAAAACATAAATTCAGAACTTTCCTATGAATTCGCAGTGACCTCCCAAAGATTCTGAGCCATTGTCATCTCACGATTGTCCCCAGCCCCTCGGTTTCAAGCTGGCATGGACAAGCAGGACAAAGCCATCCCTCCCAGAAGCACAAAGTGCACGGAGGGATAGGCCTCAGTTCACCCTGCCTGCTCACGACCCTCCCCCGGACAACTCAGACGCCACCCTGGCTGCCAATAATCAGCTGAGGCCTGGGCACAGGGAGGCTGCTGAGGTATGGCTGCGTGTCCCCCTCTCCCCGACCCACAGGGTAAGACCCTGGGACCGGACCCCCCTCACTCAGAACATCGCTCTGCAGATCCTCACAATTTCAAGGTCACCGGTGGGCTTTAGGGTCCCCAATCTATCCAGGGACACTGCTAATAGCTAACAGTAGTACACAGGGCAGCCCCCACCACCACCAGGAGTGACCCCGACCACAATGGCAGCAGGGCCCAGGCCCAGAAACTCTGCCTCACCCCCAAAGGGGTCAGGTGACACTTTGAGGCCATTCTCTGTGGGGAGTGCCAGGCCCACAGCTGATAAACAGGCCCTTCCTGAAAACAAAGTCACCTCAAATGACCCCACTGAGGAATTCTGTTTCCTGCCCAGATGGACCCTGGCACGCAGATTCTTTTAGTCCAGTAGCAAGGGACAAAGAAAAGGTAAGTTTTGGAGACGGAGAGAAAAGGCGTCAGAAGGTTCTGGAATGCAAGAAGCTGCCTGATGGGACAGAGCAGATCCAGCAGAGAACATACAGTTTTGAGCTGCTGGTGACAGAAGACGCAGGCGCCAGCCCCAGGGACAAGCAAGGCTTGCAGAAGGGAGCAGTGGGCAGCTCGAGCGTTCACTTCTGTGCCGCAAAAGTCTGCTAGTGACAGAGCTCACTGGGGAGCGTGGCCTCTGGGGTGACAGCTGGTGACCAACACTAGTCGGAGGAAACGCTGGCTTTCTTAAGGCATTGGCCACTTCCCGTTCCCTGTTGGTTGCCTGGTGGGTGGGTTGAACGGTGGGAGTGGCTTGGTAAAATGGATGTTAGGTTTCCGCTGTCTTCTGCCACCGACATCAGTAGTCCCCGCCTGCTTTTCACACTTCCTGCTTGCTTCCTTGTGCTCCTCCTGGCCTCAGAGGCTGGGTGGGACGAACCCGCGGTGAGCTGTGCGCGCTCGCTCGATGACCACCTCCGAAGAGCCCGGGGCTCAGTACAAAGAGCCCACTTGCTGCTCAGCTTGCCTGGCCTGCAAGCGTGCCAGTCTCTACTCGCACTACTGTCCCTACAAGTGTCATCAGCTGGAGGCTGGAGAGCTGGAGAGAATGGAGGTATGGGCTCAACAGGCCACGGAAGAAGGCGACTCTCCTGGGAACGCGTTTTCTGAAGAGACACCCAAGGGCAAGAACAGGGACGCGATAGTGCACAGCATGCCACGTGTGAGACACGCTCAGCCATGACGTGGGGAGGGGGGAGGGGCCGCAAATCGGTGGGGATGGAGGGACAGCTGACTCTGGGTGGTGAGCACACAGTTCAGTACGTAGACGATGGAATGGAGAATGTACACCTGGAACCTATGTCATTGCTGCCGACCAGTGTCACCCCAATACATTTAATAATAAAAAAACCCAGGAGGAGGGCTATTGAGGAAGTCTGCCTAGTGAGCTCTTCCCTTTACCACAGTCGACAATGACATGAGGAGCAACTTCAGCTCTTTCAGACATGCAAATAGTGGAACCTCCAGAAGACTCGGTGTCTCTGCGGTTATGTTTGGTTGAATTGTGGTACAGTGCACCTAGCATACAAGGTGTCCTCTGCCCCATTTGTAAGGGTGCAGCTCAGCCGTGTTCAGTGTGCTCCCATTGTTGTGAGACGGATCTGCAGAACGTCTTCCTCGTGCACAGCTGCAACTCCACACCCCTGAGCCGTGGCCCTGCGACCCGTGCCCAGCCCCCGGCTCCTGCAGCCTGCATTCTGCGCCCGTGAATCTGAGCAGTGAAGACCTGCTGTGGAAGTGGACGTTGCACCCTTTGCCTTTTTGTCATTGGCTTGTCTCACGTCGAGGGACGCCCAGCAGGTCCCCCTACGTGGTAGCATGTGACAGGATTGCCTTCTCAGGGGGCTGAACGGGGTTGCATGGTGTGGACAGACCACACTCTGTCCATTGACTGGCCCTGGGTCGCCTCCACCTCGTGGCTGTGGCGAACACTTCTGCTGTGAAAAGGGGTGTGTACAGGCCTGCTCGAGCCCCCAGAAGTGGGACGGCTAGACCGTTACCGAGTCGCCTGCCAGCACACATCCTGGTTGACAAGGTATATTTGCGCACCAGGTGGGGAGCTCGTTAGAGGGAGGTGTTCTCGCTCCCGTCTCGCTTCATTTGCAGTGTATTAGGTGGCTTTTTTTTTTACTCATTATGGAAGCGTGCACACAGAAAGAAGCATTGCTGATAGTCCAAACATCATAGAGGGGATTTTTTTTTAAAGGAAGGACAGGGGGTGAGGAAGGAAGGAAGGAAGGAAGGAGGGGGAGCGGGGGGAGGGGGGAGGGAGGGGGAACTGGGCTGGGAGAAACAGGGAGGGGGGCACTGGGGGAGGGAGGACTGGGGGAGGGGAGAGGGAGGGTGCTGTGTGTGAGAGCCCAGCCCTGGCTGTGTGACCGCAGGCCACTCAGTGCAGCTCTCGGTTTCGGTGATGGAGACGCACCCACAGGGCCGAGCCCCAGTCAGCTCAGGGCTGTCTGAGCCCCCAACCTGACTACGTTCTGTTCCGACTCGAGAGAGCCGTGTTCTTCTGGGGGCTGGTGTGACAGCACCTCGGGGACCACCCTCTCCTCTTTGGGATGCACATCCTAGAAGAGTGCTCGTCCTTCTGTCAGGCCCACCCTCTGAAGCGTTTCGGGACATGGCGGGAGAAAGGGAGCCGAAGGGAGACAGCATCTAGAAGGCCCCCTTCCTGTGCTGGGGCCCGGGGCCAGCGGGAGCCCCTAATCCAGGCGGGTCTTTCGTTTCCGCGGCTCTCTGTAGCACCGCTTCTGGACGTGTCACTCGGGGAGGCCGGCAGCGCCCTCACGCAGCACGTGTGAGCTGTCCCCTAACGAAGCCGAGAAGGGACTCGCCTGAAGGCAGCGCGGGGCCCACACGGCTGGGCCTCCCAGTGGCGTGGGGGATGCACCCCCGAGACTCAGTCTTCTCTCTTTCATGCTGCGGGGGCCCCTAGGAAAACCTCCCATGTGCCATAAGGGGGGAAATACGCTCCCCGGTGCATCACATTTTGTGGGAAATGAGGTTTCACTCCATGGTCATTGGCTGCCGGTCACTATGACATCAACACTAACAGAAACAAGAAGAAAAGCCCAGGGGCAGCTATCGAGGCTCCCACGATCTCTGTCCACGCTTTCTGACAGCCAAGGCTAACTATAGACAAAAAAGGAAAGAAAGAAGAAGAGGGCTCTGCGAAAAGAGCTCCCACTTGCATGCACTTTGCAGACAGTAAAGAATGTTCACTTCCGTGTTCTCGGGCACCCACGTGAGTGTTGCAGGACAAAGGACAGCCCACTGTCCCCACTTTGCAAGAATACAAGTGAGGCTCCGCGGGGCGGTTGACTTGTCTAAACCCACCCGGCCGGGGAGAAGCAGGACCGGATCTTAGACCCTGGGTCTTGCGCGGTGCCAGTAAGAGAAGCGCCCATACCCGGTGGTGGTGAGGAAGTGGACGACCTGAAGGTCCCAGCCACTGCGGGCGAAAGAGCGAGTGGGCCGCCACCTCGTGCCTTCACAGCGTGTTTCTTAAACAGTTAAACACACGCCCACGGTGAGAACCAGCGGCCCAGTCCCGCCCATCCCCCTCCTGCCTCCTGTCCCTCCGCTTGTCGCAGGCGTTGTCCGCTAGGGCCTGAGCACCGTGACACAGAGAACAAAGACTAAGTCCCCGGAGTTTCTCAATCCCGTGACCACCTGATTCCTCTGGGGCCTTAAAACGTTTCTGTTTTCAGGGCTCACCTAATCGAATGGGAAGGTGACCATCCCTGTCGCGTTCCTTTGGATTTTCCTGTCATGCTGAAATACATACGACATAAGATTCAGCATGTGAGCCATGCTGAAGCGGACGACTCAGCGGCATTAAGGACACGCACCATATGGCGCAGCTGTGACTGCTATCCATCTGCAGAGCTCTTGTGTCACCCCAGCAGAAAGCGTGTCCCCATCCAACACTAAGCCCCACTGCCCCCGCCCCAGCTCCCGGGACCCCAAGGCCACTTTCCCCCTCTATGAATTTGCCTGTTCTGAGTACAGCTCAGGGCAAGCATGTCTGTGTCATGTTATTTGTAGAACAGAGAAGATAGTGGTAGGTGTGAGGACAGAGAGGAGAGTGACAAAGGACCTTCCTGGATGGTTGGGGACAATAGGTCCTATAGACAGAGGAAAAAACAGAAGTGCTCGTCCATTATCTATTGCTCATAGCACCTGAAAGCGCCTTTGTTAGCTCACATTTCTTTGTCACGGCTGAGGGGCCGTCTGCTCACAGAGCCGTTGTCTGGTTGGAGGCGAGTCACAGGTCCTGGGACACGAACACCAGAGAGTGGGAGATGCGGGGGCTGGGGGCCTCCCTGGAGTCTGAGCTACACATCTGGGGCAGGTGTGGGGGGTCGGAGTCACTCCTGGGGAGCCAGCAACGGGCTCTCAGGAGTTTGCCTGAGAATGGCCCCAATTCACTCACAAACCAGTGAGACCCCAACGCAGACCTTCCACCCCCAACCACACCCAAGCTGTGCGTTCTAAGAACTTTTCGTGCCGTCTAGGATGGAGCAAGATCAAGGGAAAGATTCGTTTTAAGTCCTACTTAGTCATCTTCCTCCACCTGAAAGTTTCAGTCCCAAAATAATGGGGGGGAAAAAGTCCCCGGTTATTTACATTGGCTCTCTATTTTTAACCGCCGTTCCGTTTAAAACATTTAATATCTTCTGAAGCTTCATTCCAGCCCATTGAACCTGTAGCAAGATATCATATTTATTTTTGTAGCTATTTTCATCCTTGTAGAGAGAACTTTTTGTTTTTGTCGGAGCTTTTAGGGGAGGTGACACGGGTCAACATGTCTGGCCGACTTGTCAACCTGCTGTGCCGGGTTCTTAATAAAATGGTGCTAAATCCAGAGCTACTTATCATGTGTCTCTTTGCCAGGCTCAATTTTTCCATGACTTGAAGTTCTCAAACACGAAGGCGCTATTTTTGGTGGGAATGGATGTGCCATGCTTTTCAGAGTTGATGTTTTTTACATAACTAAAGAAGGCTCTGCATGAGAGGAAAAACCACCCTCACAGGGTGTTCATCAGTTGGATTTTTTTCCTATTGATTTGCAGCTGGTTAAGCCAAGAAGCAGGGGGCAAGGTACTGCTGCAGATGGAAAAATACACCTACAGACTGCGCCCGCTCTCTCCCACCCCCTGTGTTTTGGCTACAGTTTCATTTTGCATCTGTTTATCTCACAACCACTAATCAGACATTTTCAAAGGGCTCTAATGAAAAGGATGGATCTGGAAGACAGCGAAATGACTCTGTAAGATTCTGTGGGAGAAGCCATGTAATTCTTCCAGCCATAGTTAGAACAAACACTCTGCCAGAGTCCCTTAAACTAGAACCGGTGACCCCAATCTGTGGGGAGAAAAATCAGAAGTGTTCGCACACCTCCGTGGGCAGATGGGCCAAGATGAGGAACGTTCTAGAAACGCTCCATGCCGTGACGTGGCTGATGGTTACGCAGGTGTATGCATACGTACAATACACTTCTTGTCTTCCTACTTGTAGGTTTACCTCAGAGTTGAAAGACCAAAATCCAGCCCAACCCAAGGCTGGCGTGGAAGACTATGCAACAAAATAAAAAACCAGTGAATAAAAATCAATAAAGACGGTGCTGTCTTACCCCCTCTCCCCACCTCCCTCCACACCCACGTCTTCCTCCTTCTCTCCTCCCGTAGCTATTTTGTTGCAGGTGGCTTTATTGTTTTTCAGCCAGCTTCTGGCACAACGATGCAATGTAAGAGTTTCATGTGCAATTACTCATCATTCCCTCTGCAGCGTTCCAACTCCATCCCTCAGCGCGGAGGAAGAATTCTTAAACGGATCTGTCCACCTCGGTCTTGCCGGGCAGCCTCTCTTCCTCCACGGCCAGTGACCCGGACTTCTGGGCGCAGGGGAGCCAGTGAATAGGTCTGAGTCGCTTCTAGTGCGCGGCACACAATCGGCATTGCTCGTCTCTTGTCGGAGCTACATTGTTATCATTGAGTGCCTCTCGTAAGAGAGGGAAAAAAATCATTTGTCCCCAAGAAGCTCCTGGGGACTGTTTTCGCCGTGGATGGCTGAGGCCAGCAAATGTCTGGTGGGCTCTGAGCCCCTCTGGCCATGAAGCCTGGTCACAGTGAGGCTTTGCACACGGGCTTCTCTTGGCCATGTCTGGACCTCACCGGCGGCCGGATGTCCAGGGCAAGCGTCGGGGGAGCTAGAAAGCTTCGTGCGATTTTCAAGCGTCCCGGGCACGGAGTGGGCGAAGTCGAGTGGGGGGTCGTGGCAGCGATGGGCAATGAAGACATGCTGTCCTTCGACGGGGAGCCGGGTGTGGGCACAGGTGATTACGGACGGCTGGCAGCGTCCGGCGGTGGGTCACAGGGTCTGGGACGGAAGCAGAGGTGCCGAAAGGCACAGGCAGGTGGCAGGCAGGCTGCAGAGGCAGAAGGCGCCCGGATGCACAGCTGGATTCGATTGGTGGGGGTTGGTGGGGAGAAGTGGAAGCAGATGGTTTCAAGGAGAATGTCACTGGAGAGAACGTTACCTATCTGACAAAAGCTGGAAATTCAGGAACGCAGCATTGCCTTGTTGGGTGAAGAGCATGATTGGGGCCAGATCGGTACCGGGGGGTGGGGGAGGGGGCAGGTACCGCCCCAAACCCCTCAAGGCTGAGTCCCCCCCCTTCGGTGATGGGGAAAATGCCAGCCATGGGACCCACGTGAGAATTAGGGCCGCCGCTAGGCACGAAGCACGCCGCCTGTCAGCTTTGTAACCGAATGCTTAGCTCTTGGGGGCTCCCAGGAACACCCCAGGTATGACACGCTCCTCTGAGCAGGCTAGATAGTGCACTGGCCTCGACCAGACCCGCCTGCCAGTGTGCACGGTGTCTCACTACTGACTGGCTCTGGGTTTCGAAGCAAATCCGGCCAGGAAGGAGTTGAAGGAGTGGGCACAGTCGGGGAGAGTTTCCACAGTGAATGAGAGATCGATGTTCCGTTGATATGTTTGAGGCAGCGCTGAAGTTCGGTCTAAGTTGCCAGGTCAATGAACGTGGTTTCCTCCGTTACCTGAACTGGTGGAATAGGATAAAGTCACACGAGACCCTGTGCTTTCTTTTTTTCCTCCATGTTAATATTTCTGCATCTCATTGAATGAAATTGTAAGTAGGGCAATTTCAAAAAGAAAGGAATACAGAACTGCAAGCTTGTAGAACGCTCATAGGCAATGTCCAAATTTAGAAAAAGAGATAAATTCTTATGACACGATTAATCTTCACACACACACACGTACACACACACACTCATTTCTATCACTTATCGTGCAACTTTTATTAGAATTCAGTTTGTCTCCTACTAGAATGTAAGCTTCTAGAAGGTAGGACTATGTCGTACTGTTTCATGTTTTTCCCCTACAGAGCCATAAAATGCAGCAAAAGAATGTTTGGATAGAATTAAATTAGCATTCCTTAAAGGGTTTTTATTTTCAGTCTGTTTATTTTTGCTAGAGGACCCATTGAATTGCTATTTTAAGAACAACTAGTTGCTCAGGAAGTCATAATTGTATTAAGTGAAGTCATTCCTAAATGTCTCCAGATCCGGTGACAGGTTGTAACAAATGCAATCTGAAAGGAAAAGTTGGGTCATTCTTTTCATACAAGTTTCTGTTTTCAATGATTTGAGTATAAACATATCCTGCCAAAATTTTACCTGCTTCTTAAATTTATGTATGCAGTTGGTATTTCCTTTTAAAGTATTTTACAGGGCAAATAAAATATACAGTCTGGTGCTTGAACTCTGCCTCTGTCACATTTATGCAACTTCTGAAATGTGCTCAGAGGTTCTGGCCAAGCTGTGAATTTCATGACAACTGGACTGACCGAGCGATCGTGAGCGTTCAGAGCAGAATGAATTCGGAGGCTGGAGCAGCGAGGCGTTCTGGAGGGGGAGCAGCCTTGTCTCGTCCGCCCGTATAGACTCTGACATGAACACATAATCTAGAGGGGATACGGGTAAAGTAGCACATGTATGTGCATATATATATACATATGTATGTATGTATATAGGTATATGTATATATATATGTGTATATATATATATATATATATATTTATATTTTTAAGGTTTTTAATTTCATTGTTTGAGACAAGGCCCTACATCCAACCATGGTGTCCTTGCAGGGAGAAAGGAGAGAGATGTGGCTGGACACACACACGGAAGAAGGCATGTGAAGATGGAATGCAAGCAGGCTGGAGTGGCAGCCACACAGCAAGCGTTGCCGACTTTGCCCAAGAGCAGAAGGCTCTTGCCAGGAGCCCTCAAGGGGGCGTGGCCCTCCTGACACCTTGACTTTGGCCTCTGGCCTCCAGAGCTGTGACAAAGACAATTTCGGTAGCTTTCGGGCACCTGGTGTTTGATGCTCGGTTACAGCCGCCCTAGAAGTGGACGCCACGTCTGCGTGGACTGTGGCCTAGCCGAGTCCACACATCACCAGTGCACGCGTCACACTTGCTTCTCTTCCCATCCCTCTAGCCTAACCCCCATCTCACTGAACTCGGATCCTCGTTGGTGGAGAAGACAAGGAAAGCAAACGGGCATGAGCATGTTTGCTCCTGAAAGACGGAGAGCTGAGGGTGGGGGAGGGCCCGTACCGCGCACTGAGGGGCCGGGGCAGCCGCGGGAGGTCTGCTTCCCACAGAAGGAAAGCGGTGTGGCGGGCAGAGCAAGGGGGAGCCATTAGGTAGCAGCATGGCCCGGGAGGGGGGCGGGGAGGACAGGGTAGGCAGGACGGGGGACACGCAGGGGAGTGCGAAGAGAGGGCTTCCCACCTCATGTTCATTTTTGCTCTGCCGTTAAACATGCAAGTACTAATGGGAAGCCAGGATGGCTCAGCAGGTTATGAGCTCACTTTGCAGCCCCAGGGGAGCAGGGATCAAGTCCTGGCCCCGGCCTGTGCAAACCCATATGCTGAACTTGGGCGTGCTTCTCACGGGGTGTTCTCATGAGGGAGGCTCCCAGTTCAGTTCTCAACCCCCAGTTCAGCTCCTGGCTTGTGGGGGCATGTATCCCATGCGGGAGGCCCCCAGTCCAGTTCCCGCCCTGCGCAGCCCCCGCCCACCTGTGTGGAACAAAACCATATAGAAAACTGATGACGTGCAACTACGGAGACTGCTCTGGGCCCTCCCCCTTCTCTCTCTCTCTCTCTGCCTCTGTCTCTCTCTGCCTCTGTCAAAAACAATAAAATAAATCTTTAAAAACATATAGAAGAACTGCATGCCCGTGTATATGCTTTGCCTGTGTGGTTTGAATTTCTTGTATAAAATTTTTCTTGTCTCCTTCCCAAAATCACCCCTATTCTTGCCACGTCATCTTCCATTTCTTGAAAATGTGACTGTGTATATGTGTACAAATAGAAGTGTTTTATATTTTAAAATCATTCTCTCTCAAGCATTCCTATTTGTTGAGGCCGATTTTTTCAGTGTTTAGAATCATTTTAGAGTCAGAATTGGGGCCGCACCCCGTTGCTGCCATTATTACCGCTTTATCACAACTCATTTGTTACAACTAACATGTCAACGCTGGTCCAATACTGTGGACTCAATTCTAGGCTCTGTTTTCCCTCTAAAGTCCTGTTTGCATGCAGGACCCCACCCAGGGCTCCTCTCTGCTCTGCTCAGCACAGCCCCCTCCAGCCTTCCTTGTTTGTGAGGACCTTGCTAGGTGTGAGGAACAGCGGCTAGGGGGCTATGTCGCAGAATGTCCTTCAGCTTCGAGGTGTCTGGCGTTTTTCTCCAGAGCAGATGGGGCGTAGGGGCTTTGGGACATTCTTGGGTTTATGTTTACATTCCTTTGCATGTGTGTTTCGACAGACACGAATACATCTCACGCTGGTCATGCAGCAGCTGTCGTGCGGAAGCGGAAGTGCAGAGAGCAAGGGGACACGCAGCTGTCAGCTCCTGCGTGAGACCTCTGCGTTTCCAACTTCTACCATCTGGGAAGAGCTTCCCCGTGCGAGGCTGGAAACCGCTTCGCACTTGCCTGGTCTCTTGAAGTGACCCAAGGGGGCCTCTGTGAAGAACAACTCCCTGTTGGGAGCATCCTCTGGTTGTCCCATTCCAGAAGGGGCTCGTGGCTTCGAGTTCTCTGCCACTGCTCAATCCCACCTGTCCACGGGGTCGACCCTGTCCCCAATTACCTGTGGGCTTCTGGGGGGGGTGAGGGGGCCTTTGATTCACCATACTTATTACTAGCAATACGACCTATTCCTATTATTATCTCAAAGGATATGAAAATGTCCCCACATTCCTTAGGGACAGCTTAAGAATTGTGCGTGACCTATCTCTGCTCTTATCGAATGACCAGATCTAGTGACAATCACAACACACAAAAGACATCGTGGCATGGGGACCGGAGGACAGCCCCGTGTTGCGTTGCCTTTGGGTTTTACAGAGCTTGCCTGGAACCTGCTGACGTCCCCCAACTTCTCCTTGTAAGTCACTTACACCCAGTAGAGTCCACCCTTTTGCAGTCCAGTTCTACGAGTTTTGACCAACATTGACCAGAACAGCTCCGTTCCCCATGGCTGTCTGCAGTCACCCTCTTCCCAGACCCCCAACCCCAGCACCGAGCGCTCCGGGGTCTCTCCCAGAAGTCCGCCTTTCGCAGAACGCCGCAGACAGAACGTCAGAGAAGAGCCCCTTGGGTCTGGCTTCTTGCACTTGGCGGTTGACCTTGGGAGGCAACTCCGTGGCCCTGGTCAAAGCGTGTCCCTCTGGAGGCCTCGTGAGAGCTGCGCTGTGTGGCTGCACCGTAGGGTGTTCCTCCTTTGATGGACACTGAGTTGTCTCAGGTCTTGACAACTCCGAATAAAGCTGTTTGCATACAGATGTTTGTGTGAACCTATCTTTTCACTCATCTTGGGTCCACAGGTGAGGGTGGGTGGGGTGTGGTGGCTGGGCGTATTTGCCCATGACATATATCTGATCTTATCAGGTGGCTGTTTGTTTAGTCAAAGCCACATCAAACAGGCTCTATGGCAAAGGCACGGGAGGAAAACATAGATGTTCCTTCTCCACATCGTGGTATCTGGGCTTTTCTGGAGCCTGCTGGGTAGTCTTTATCAATGGAGTATCGAGCTGCCTATGTGGGAGCTGATTTCTGTGCAGCAGTTATTTTGAAATCACCCCTCATCCACGTTCCTCTCACCCATACTCGGTCTCTACGGTTTCTAACGCAAAATGCAGAAGCGGACACAACGGGAGAAAAAAAAGCACTTAATTTTGTCCAATGAAGCACGGTTGCTGAAGGGACAGGGGGAGGAACGCCTCTTTGACAATGATAATCTGTTATTTTGTAACCATAACAGCCGTGTATTGTTTGGACAAAATCAGACGGCTGGCCTGTCACGTGAGCTTTGACAGAACCCAGGCAACGTTTTGTGTTGTGTTCTGGGGCGCGCCCGGGAGGCGGCTCACCATGGAGACGCAGCGGGGTGAGTGCTGCAAGGACCACGGGGCCTGGGCTCCCGGAGCTGGGTCTGAATTGCCTGTGCCCGCTTTTGGCAGAAGGGCACTGTGGGGGCCAGGATATGGCCCCTGTGGGGGGCAGGATCTAGCCCCCTAAAGATGGCCACCAGGCTCTAGCGCCCTGGCACCTGGGCAGCTGTCACCGTCCAGGGTAAGAGGGAGTTTGCAGCTGTGACTAAATGAAGGCCCTTGCTGTGGAGACGTTATGCTGATTACACAGGCAGTGGGCCCAATCTAGTCCCAGGAAATGGGAAGAAGGAGGCAGAAGAAGAGAAGGTGAGACTAAGAGGGTGTGAGTTTTTGAAAACACTACAATAAAGAAAACAATGTCCTGGGAAGAAGTCAACACGCTACGTGAGGAACTTGGAGCCATTCCGTCTCCTAGAAACAAGAGTCAGCAGCAGGCAGGGCAGTGAACGTTGTTGACAACTGGAGGGCCACAGGGTCTGCCTCAGACACCTACCTCTGCCGTCCCACTGCCGTCGGCAGTAAGGAATGGCCCTGTTTGTGTTATAAGGAAACTGTATTTATGGACCCAGAAAGTCAAATTTCACGTAATTTTCACAGGTCACAAAGTATCGTTACTTTGATTTTCCCCTCAATTGTTTAAAAATGTATCCTTAGGTGTAGAAAAGCAGGTGTGGGAGCTGCCAACTCCTCCTGTCCTAGAACAGATGCTTCATCAGCAGGGAATGTCGCCTGTCCCGTCCACTACTGCTTTCCAGAGTCTGGCAGGGCCAGATCCGGTCTTTAGCTAACACTTTGATATTTCGAGTATCCAAATATGGCATTGGAATATTTTTTATCTTGATGGTTGAGTTTCGGGCATCCTCTTAAAGGTGCTCACGCGTGTCCTGGCCCGTGTCCCTTGGGAGGGGGGCCATGGTGGTGGCATGAATGACACGAGGAGGGATGGGGGCGGAGAGGGCACGCACTCCGGCTTCCACTTTCTCCCCTGGCGGGAGGGTCGCAGGGAGATCACAGGTGGAGGGTGAACTTGCAGGAGGGGAACCCTGCAGCTTCGAGATCACGAAGCACTCAGTGAAATGCAGCCTTTCGGGTAACGATGACTACTGAGGATGAACAACGGCGCATTAACAGTGTCTTTAATTTGTTACCACTTGGTCACCAGTAGACGTCTGATATGTTCTCAGAGCAGCTTACAGTTGAAGCAGAGCATGTTTATCTTCATCCCTACTTTGAAAAGAGAGACGTTAGTAGGATCACCTCTACCAATTACTGTTGAAAGTATTGAAACAGAAGCACAGTTATTACTCATTTAGAATTCTTGAACGATTTGATAACTCTATTTTGGCATGAGTGTGTGTCTTCAAAATTCTACGTATCATGTTATGCATTTAGAAACAATATTTACTAAACTGACACAGAAGGTCTGAAGCATAGAAATGATCACAACCACCCCCTCCCACACACACCCCTAATTTAAATCTCATGGGTCATCCTCTCTTCTGACTACTGGAGATAAAAGTCCCTTCAGTATTACTGGGGGGATCCCATTCAATACTTTCCTTCCCCCCCCCATGCCAAATGCAAGGTGTGTTCAGTATCCTAATGACGTGAACTGAAGGTGACAGTCCAAATGCAAGAGCACTGCGACAACTCACATGCAGTAGTCTACGAAGCCGGCCGGAAGAAGGCGCCCTAGACTGGGGAGTTTAAACACAGACTAATTTTCTCACTGTCCTGGAGGCTGGAAGTTCAAGATCGAGGTGAGAGCAGGGCTGTTTGGTGCCCAGTCCTCTGGCCTTGGCTTGGAGAGGGACCTCCCCTTCGTGTGTCCTCACTGTCTTCCCTCTGTCTGTACCCTACTCTCCTCTTATGGGGACACCGGTTCCATTGCAGAAGGGCCCACCTCACCAACTGACTGAGCTTATTTACCACTGGAAAGGTTGCATCTTTGAGGTCAGTTATCAGGTCCTCAGGCCTGAGGGAAATCAGATACTGGATTCCATGAAAAGTGGGCAGTAAGTCTCACGAGAACTTTAACACCTCTTCCTACTGTCTTTTTTTAAAAGAGCAGTTGTGGATTTACAGAACAATTTACTGTATAATGCGGAGTGTTTCCACATTGCCCCCCACACACACATACACATGCAGTGATGACATCTTTCCTAAGTGTGGTACCCATGCTACAACGAAGGAGTCGACAGTGAGAACACGCAGTACCGTGGAGCCCACTCCTTGTGTGGTACAGTCCCACATGTGTGGACAAACGAGCTGTCATGCACCCATGACAGTCTCTCATAGAATATTCCACGGCCCTGCCTATTCATCCTTCCTCTCACCCATCCCCAGAACCTGGTATTTTTAGTTTTCCTTTTTCCAGAAGGTCACAGAGTTGAAATCACACCGCATGGAGCCTTTGTAGACTGGCTTCGTTCACTTCACAATGTGCATCGGAGGTTCCTCCATGTCCATTCACGGCTTGCGGGCTCATTTCTTTTTTAGGGCTGAGTAATGTTCCATTGTCTGTATGGACCACCGTGTGACATCCATCACCCGCTGAAGGACTTCTTGGCTGCTTTCAGTGTCTGGGGATGATGAGTGAAGCTGCTGTCAACATTCCTGTGCAGGTTTCTGTGTGGACGTAAGTTAATTTGGGTAAATGCCTAGGGGCAGGGTTGCTAGATTGTGTAAGACTGTGCTCAGCTTTGTGAGACATTGCCACACGGTCTTCCAAACTGACCAGCAGTGGATGGGAGTTCTGGTTCTGCCACATCCTGGTAGCTTTTGGTGTTGTCATTAAAAGAACATTTGGGGGGTCGGTTCAATAGATGTGTGGTGGTGTTTTATCTTCATGTGCAATTTCCTAGTGCTATATGATGATCAGCATCTTTTTCTATGCTTATTTGCCATGTGTGTATCGATTTGGTGGGGCTTTTTCTTCAGCTCTTTTGCCCATTTTAAAGTAGATTACTTTTTATTGTTGAGTTTTAAGAGTTCTTTGTATATTTTGGAGACCATCCTTTATCAGATATGAATTTTGTAACTATAATATTTTCTCCCAGTCTGTGGCTCGTCTTTTCATTCTCTTAACCCTGTGGGGATCTCAGAAAAAAAAAAAA
>PVKE010014618.1:0-34663 GCA_004027555.1 Craseonycteris thonglongyai | reverse complement strand
TTTCACTTAGATTTGATTCCAAGTGTGCAAGCTCCTTTACTAAAGAATGCCCCTCATCTTCTGGAGGGGCTTTGGATTCTGAGGTGTGCATTGTGTTTGATGTGGTTCTTTTTCCTCTGGGCATGAGTATGCTTTCCCACTGGGGGTTTTCCTATCAGGTGGGCTTCTCAGTTGTGGGAGGAGGAGATTTTGGGAGAGGTTTGGGGGAAGTAGTCAGTTCTGTGCCTTGGGGCTGTTCTTTTAGGTTGCGGTTTTAGCTGTTAGAAGGCAGGGTAGTGAAGGTGTGGTTCCGGGGGTGGGGGCGTGTGAGTAGGAGCTAGGGCGGGCCTGAGACAGAATAACAGATTCCTCTGTTTGCAGGGAGGCTGGTGGTTCAGAGCAGAGGCCGGGCGAGCTGCTCCGGGCCGCCTTTTCAATGCCTCTGTGAGCCTGTCTGCGTGCAGCTCAGCAGTAGTGGGGGCTGGGTGAGCAGCTCGGGGCTTTTCTTCCCCTCTGGTTGGGCTGCTTTTTCAGTGCCTCTGTGAGCCTGCCTGCCTGCCGGCAGCTCAGCAGTAGTGGGGGCTGAGCGAGCAGCTCGGGGCTTTTCTTCCCCTCTGGCCCGGCTGCTTTTTCACTGTCTCTGTGAGCCTGCCTGCCGTCTGTGGGCCTGCCTGCCGGGGCGCCGCTTAGCAGTGGTGCAGGCAGGTGGGGCTTGGCAGAGGCTCAGCTTCGGCTGCTCTGCAGGACCGGGATTCCCTCTAAGCACTTCTATTGTTGCCCAGCGTGCTTCCTCAGTGTCCACTGAGCCGCTGCCCTCACTCCAAGAGCCCTGTCCTCAAAAGGTGCTCCCTCACAGACAACCTTAGGAGCTCAGCTGTGTCTCCTCTGTGAATCAGGGGTGCCGAGCTGTTGTGGGCTGGTGCCCTGCTCTCACCCCGCCCGCCGGGAAGTGCCGCCGCCCTGCTCCACAGTCCCTGTTCCACTTTAGGCTCTGTGATCTGATTAGGGCACCGCGTGTCGCCCCTTGAGTTGGGATGTTAAATTGTCCACATTCCTGTGGGGCTTCCACGCTCCCTAGGTCTTGGCTTCCAGCCCGCCCTGGGTCTAGCTCCACTTTGGCTGTAGTCCCCCAATCCCCCTTTGTTTTTGCCAGCCCCGGGCCATGCTCCGTGCTCCATTCCTGTCCCCGAACTGCTCCTTCTCCCTCCCTCTCCCGCTCTCCCCTTTTTCCTCTAACCTTTGTGTGTTGTTCTGCGTTGTGTGGTTCTCTCAGTTGACGGTGCTTCTCAGGGTTTCCCCTGTGGCTTCCTTTTTGTTCATAAGTCCCTTCCCAGGTAGGTGTCTGGGTTCTCCTCTCATGCTGCCATCTTGCTCTCATTGAGAATCATTTTCAAATGTCAGTAAATTCATACAGTATAATGCAAGACTCACATCCATTCAGCACTGAAGGACACATTCACAAGCTCAGAGGCCACAGTTTAGAAAATAGGAAGGATTCTGTTGATGGAGATGAGAAAAAGAAAGGCCAGGAGGGGAACCCATTCCGATTCCTCCCTTTGTGTTCAGCAAAACGGGGCAGGCAGCAGCCTTGACGACCTGAGCAGTGTGTTCTGCTGAGAGAGATGCTCTTTTCCAGAACTCCACTGCTTTCTCCTCTTCACCTCTTCCATTGGGCTGCCTTGAGTCTGGCTCCTGGGTTACTTTTCCAAATGCTTTCCTGAGTAGGATTTACATAAATAGCACATTTCAGTGACAATACACATAATTTTGGCTCCTTCCAAAGAGCATAATCCCAGCAAGACATTGGTAATAAGAGAACCTGTCAGGCATGGCTTTGAACACACTCAGCAGATGGCACAATCCAATTCTTTGAATGTTCAGAAACTAATATTCTATTATAATTACATGACTATTTGGTGAGTGTTTTCTGCTGAAGTTATGGGTCACATTTGGTGACTCTCATTAATATAACTGATTTATAATATTTCTAAAGAGACCACTCCTACTGTGATAGTGATACCAGTTACCTGCAGTTACCTCCCATTAGAAGTGTTGGCTGAGTCTTGCCTAAAGCTGTGTCCCTGTCCTTCTCTTGAGAGAATCTGCCCCTCCTGCCCATCCAGAGAGTTGGCAAAGTGTTTGTGTCAACTGACTGTGATGCTGGCCACAGCTACTCAGCCCAGGACAGGACACTGGACCCAAACTGCACCAGTCAAGTTCCTTTCCTTGATCATCTGAATGTGGACAGCTAAGAACAACTTATTTAGAAAGTGACGCGTCTCCAAAAGGTTACATTTGGGGTGCTGGTGACAGCTCATCACCAGATGCAAATAGCAAGCAGCTCTGCTAGATATAGACGGAGTTGACACGGCAGAGAAAGAGGTGACAGACGAGGGTTTCCACTCTGCCTCGCCCCATGAGCAGAGCATCGGGAGACGATTCTCCAGGCATCTCCACTTAATTTCTGCACACCTGTGTGTCGAGGGGCTGAAAGCCTTTGCTCTGAACTATCTTCTGTCTTCTCAAGGATGTTTGTGCAGCAGCAGCAGCAGCCTTAGGACACAGAGATAATGCTCCTTGGGCAGTGGGCAGATATGTGTCCTGATCAGAATAATAAAGATAACTAAGTGAGCAGCTTTGCCATTACCTTGTATAGTGTATAAGATTAGGACATATTAAACTCAGGTTTCTCAACTTTTATGTAAACCCAGTGCATGCAGCATGCCCCAGGCCCATCTTCCTCTGTCCCACCTGAGCTGGGTATAGGGGGTCTATTGCAAACAGGCAGCACATGCCACCTGCTGGGCCCTGAGTGACAATCCTGGTCTCTGACCAGGAGTCTCCTGTCTTTTTGTAGTTGCCGTGAGACTGTGCTGGGTTGGTTGGTTAGTGCTCATGTAGCATGAGTCTTCAGCCCTCCTCAGTTCCTAACAGAGCAATAACAAATACACTACATATCAAGCTGTTCATTCTGTGTATAAGACAATGACAGGTAGAGTGTGGAGGGAAAACAAAGCAAAAGCTCGGGAAAGCTGGGATGGCTCAGCGGGTTAAGCACTCGCTTTGCAGCACCAGGGACTGAGGATCGAGTCCCAGCCCCGGCCCGTGCAGACCCATATGCTGAACTGGGGTGTGCTTCCCATGCGGGAGGCCCCCAGTTCAGTTCTCAACCCCTTGTTTAGCCCCTGGCTCAAGGGGGTGTGCCTCCCATGCTGGAGGCCCCAACCCAGTTCCCGCTCTACTCAGCCCCCGCCCACCTGTGTGGAATGAAACCATGTTGAAAACTGATGACATATGTACAACTATGGAGACTGCTCTGGGTCCTCCCCCCTCTCTCTGTCTCTCTCTGTCTGTCAAGAACAATAAAATCAATCTTAAAAAAAAAAAAAAAAAGCAAAAGCTTCATTCTTGAGCTCCAGAACTTGGCATGCACCCAGAATCATTCTTCTAGGGAGCCCTTTAAGCTTCCAAAGAGATTTGCAAGAGTTTTATTATATTATGAATCTCTTCTTAAATATATGTGTTGTAACCTGAACACCAGGTACACACTTGTCTATGTATTGATTCCTATGTCATTCAGTTGTGAGAGTACCGGTATTTGAATTTCTAAAGCTGACATAGGAGCAAAAACAATTTTCAAATGCTCTTGTAATTGTCCTCCTGTGGTGGTAGGAGGAGGACCAGAAAGGCTACTTCTTCCCATTAGAAGTAAAATGTCTCAAAGGTCTGCATAGCCTGGTTCCTGTAACAACAATGATCATAATGACAGGTATTGAGAACATAATGAGGCTCAGGATCCTACTGTGAGTATTCTGTGTATGTCTCGTGAGGCAACTGGTTGATACAGAGTCTGGTTCATGGAAGGGTGACATGAATGTTTGCTTGTGTGTTATTATTACATTACTTCATTCAATGAGGTAAGGACTCTTGTGTTCATGTCTTAGAGATGAGAAAAGAAAGGTTCATTAAAAGGTCAATGACTTGACCAAGGATAACAGGTTGGAGTGTTTTGACTTCCAAGTACAGAAAACACATCTGAAAGCACTAAAACAACAAGAATGGGGATCACTGCCCATACAGGTAAGTCCGGTGGGAGCAGTGCCAGAACTGGCTACCTCGTCAGCCCTCACGATGACCAGCACTCTAGTTCTTCCCCGCTTCCTGCTCTACCGTCTCCAACATATGGACAAGCTTTTCACCTCACAGTCACAAAGTAATTGCACCCCCTCCAACCATTATATCCCCATGGGACAATAACCAAAACTTCACACAAGTTGCCCCTGCAACTTCAATGATTTATCCTCATGTCTCTTTGGCCAGAGATGGGCCACATGCCCACCCATAAAGCAACCACAGATTTGAGGGAGGTAACCAAGTAAGCACTTGACTTTATTTAAAATTAAGTCTTAAACAAAATCAGAAATCTGCAGAGAAAAGGAGGTGGTAGAGTCTGGGAGGCATGCAACAATGGCTAAAACTTTAACCTCTAAGTGCTGTACTTTTCATTACAATGGAAGGTTCTACATCTCCACTGTCCAGTATGGTATCCACAGCTACATGTGAGTCTTGAGCATTTAAAATATAGTTAATGTGATTGAGAAATTTAATTTTTTTTAATTCAATTTAATGAGCCACCTGGGTTTAGTGGCTACAGAGCTGACAATGTGGGACCAACATGTCGCTGGCACTGCTGTTGGAGTGGTAATGTCCTACATGTTATGACACTATAGAAATACAGTGTGAGATGCAGATGTAATTTCCATTTTCCAGTACCCACATTAAAGAATAAAAAGAAATAGGTAAAATTCATTTTATCATACACTTAATTTTACCTCTATATCTAGAACATTACCACTTCAAACATGTCAGCGATATAAAAGACACCACTGATATATTTCACTTTCCTTTGTTCCTCCCATGTCCTTGGCATCTGATGTGCGTTTTCCACTTACAGCAAACCCCAACATTTCCAGTGCTCAGTAGCCCATGTGGCCAACTCTGGTCCAGAGATTTCAGAGCATTCGTGTCAAATGATGTTTCCTGATGCTGGTTCACAGCTCTGGGAAGTGAGCCAAATGAGAAAACAGGGCTAAAAAAGGCTACACCAGAGGCTCTCGGACTCGAGTGTTGTGGGTGCCCCGCAGGGCTGGTCCCCACCCTCCGTGATTGTGACCCAGCAGGTCCCAGATGCACACGTCTAACAGGTGATGTGACTGCTGCTGGCCCCAGACCACGCTTGGAGAGCCAGGATGCTGAGGGAGCGGCCCATGCTCACAGCCCTTGTGAGCAGAGAGTTCAGAATGAAACCCAGCTTTTCTGTTCCAGTTCATGCTCTTCTGCAGGCAGCATGGTGAGGCCAGGATGCGGAGGCCATCCAAAGCAACTCCCAAAGATCAAGCTGGTGCTGTGTCCTCCCTCCAAAGGGGAGACAGCAGAGTGCACACAGTTTGGACTCTATTAAACCTTCGCTGTACCTTGCCCAGACCTGTGCCTTTCTCCAGCTGACGTTTTCTTTATCTCATATGACTCTAGGGTCACTTGCTTTTGAGTAAATCATTTACTTTCTCTTCACACTGTCTACGTATCAGCAGAGTTCAGAGGGGAAGCTAAAGAAGAGGTCATTATGGAAATTACTCAAACAATGTGGGGCGCTCATCGCTGGATCAATGATGCCTTTAATATGTTCTGTGGCAGAAGTCATCAAAGCCACGCCCAGTACTGGAGCACCTGAGATGACTATCAGCGGGTGACAGAAGTGGCTCTCAGGACTGCTGTCCCTGCTCAGGATCCAGCCTCTCCTTGGTGCGCAGCTGTTTGCAAAAGCAGCTATTTCTCGGAGAACTGTGGTCCAAACACTTCCAGACCAGGAGACTGCAGGCCTGCAGAGCGCCTAGGCAGTGTGGAAATAGGGGGGATACTCATATTTCCATCAAAGGAGTTGTTCCTTCTGGCTTGAGGAGGGGCTAAAGCCTCTGATACACCCTCTGTCCCACCTGGGAAGCTCCACGGGCCCTCTGGCAGCGAGGCTAATCGTACCCATTGGTGACCCTCTCATTACCCCGCAAGTAGGTTCCTCTGACCTATAGCCCAGCTGCAGCTCTGCACACCTGATAACAGTGTGACAGGGGGAGTAATTTGGGCATATTGCCAGACATTTAAAATAGATTCAACATAGGCCCCAATATAAACATGCCACAGCAAAGGGACAGGGGAGCTGAAAAACATCTTATAAATGGAGTTTGTCTCCCTCTGCTTCTACTCAGCTTGAATGTTTCACTAGGTGTTCTCCTCTGGTGGACAAAAGTGGTGACTGGTCCCACTTTGGGTACATACTTAGTACCTTGGGAGACGACAGCTTTTGGAGGCCCAGCCACTTCAACCGCTTTGTGCCCAGGGGTCCCCAGAATGCCCCTCACCCTTCTGGACCTCTCAGCTCCTCTGAGCAGAGGGGTTTGTGCTTGGTTTTCCAGAAGTTTCTCTTGGCTTCTCCCTCTATCCCTCCAGCACAGTGATTTCTGCACACTGTAGCTGCAGGCTGCCTGCCTCTCTATTATTCCATTTAGTTAAAGGTTGCATCAGTGCCCTTTAGACTTATCTGGAGATCCTTCAAAATATTCAGATGGCTGTGTCCCTCTCCAGACCAAGCAACTCAGAGCATCTGGGGACAGGGCTCAGGCATGAGTGTTTGTGAATTTCCCCAGAGCCTGGCCCGTGGGGAACACATACCTGAAGCTGAGGCTGTGGCAGATCCTGTCCTGCCCCCAGTGCGGGCTGGGGCCTCCTCCTCTTCGCAGCCTTCACAGGGCCTCTCACAGCCCAGCAACACATGCATTCCGGGAGCCACGCCTTCTCCAGCTCGCCCACCAACTCTGGCAAAGAGGGTCCTTGACTTCATGTCAGCCTGCTTGGGACAAAAACCAGACGCGCCCTGGACTTTCAGCTATGAAGCACCAGAGACCCTGGTCAGGGGTGTTAATAACACAAAACACATATAATACTCATTGTTCTGTTTCACATGTCAACTTACAAGGGTGGGCTGATGAATTTTGCCCCCACTTAAATAGAAAGTGAAAGGGAAAAGGTATTTTAATGAAATAAAAAAGAGATATATCTGTATCATTTCTTTTCAAAGTTGCCTATTTATTTTTCTACAAAATCACCACACACTTCAATACACTTCCGTGATCTTAATGAAGCTGATCACTTGCAGTCATAGGCCTTCCACTTCATGGTTTTTCACTCACATCTGCTTGCTCCACGTCTCCAACTCTGAACCGCCTCACCCAAATTACTACTTTCCTCACATCAACACACTGATCACCATAAACAACTTGCATTTGTCTGTGAATTTCAATTGGAGGAACTTTTTCCGATGTTAAGAATTCAATAACAGCACACTGTTTGAACTGAATGTCTGAACACTCCTCCATTTCAATGTGCACTGAGTGATAAACGTAAGCATTTGTGTGAGCAAAGTAAAAAATGATGGAGGGGTGAAACCATGTGACTACACAGAAGCAGTTATACCCAGATATATCTATGTAACAAAAACTATTACAATGGAGACAAAATTTCTCAGCCCGCCCTTGTAATTGGCCCACACAGCAAGCCCACCCGCGATAGGGCTAGGGTTAATGCCTTTATGGGGGAGAAGCAAAGGCCCAGAGAGGTTGATTATCTTGCCCATGGTCCCATAGCTGGTAAGCAATGGAGTTGGAATTCAGACCAAGACAGTCACATTATGCTATGCTGCCTCCCCAAATGCCAAGTGTTCACAAATCACTTCCCTCACCCCACACCATAAGCTGAATCAAAACTCCTAGGAACTGAGCCTCATGATTGTTTCTTGACTTTGGGGAAGAGTAGGTCTATCAGCCCTGAATGTCTCAACTTCCCATTGTTTAGGTGCGTGAGGTTTTGTCATAGTGATGACGCTGTGTTGAGGGCTGTGACATTGGCATCCACCCAACTTTGTTTTCTTTATTTTTGTTATTTTTAAAAGTTAATAAGATACTTTTACCAATCCCTGCACTCCACTCCTGACCCAGGCCTGGACTCTGAGGTATAGTGGAACTTGGCAGTGAAGTAGGAAAAGGGACAGGCAGAAAAGTGTCCTCAGGATGAACCAAACATTTCCTAGAGGCACATGTCCCCCTCCACATCCGTCTCAGGAGGGAGTCAAGCAGCCTGAATGCTCACTTTCTGGAGAATGCACTGTTGCTTCGGTGGTCCACAGCTCAAAGGCTTCCCCAAGTCCTCCCTCAACACAAGAGGCTGCTTAAGAGAGTGTTTTTGAAAACAGTATAATGGTCTACTCTGGGGGCCTTGGGCATACAGGACACTTCAGTTTAATCTGCAGCAGTTCCTGCTGTCATCAGTCAAATGCACATCTCAAAACCCTTTCTGGATGATGTCCTGGTGGGGAGGAATGACAGCCCCTTAGAAGTTAATCCAGTGCTAAACAAACTTAAGTGGTAAGGCATAAAATTAAAATGCAGCGTCTCCCCTAATTATAGCATCCATATGTCCTGGTTTGCCTGGGAGAATCGGGTTAGGTTGCATCTCAGCATGATTCCTAATAGAGCGTCTTTCACTCACAAAAGAATCTGGTTGGAGCTTAACCCATCTTCAAGATGTGAGTTGCTACAGAGAAGGGTCAGCCTGTGTCAGCAAAGCTGGCTCTGTTTTGGTCATTTCTACAGAGTTGGGATAATAGTAACTGTTTCCCCATGTATCTCGGGATTGCTTTAAATACAAGTTAGATGTGAAGTGACATATAGCTAACAACAAAAGCAATAATAATAGTGGGGGTGGGTTGTCAATGGCTGACATCATTCTTTACCCTCTGAAGGCAGCCAACCAGTGGAAAATCAGACAGTGAGGGGCCACGTGGGGACTGCCAGAGCTTCTTGTTAGGCTCAGTATCCTGACCACCCCTTTAAGGTTGCTCAGAAAGGAGAGAAAAAGGAAGAACCAGCAGAGCTGACACTCGCTGAGTGCTGCCATAGCCAGGGACTCTCCCCGTCACAGCACATGTGCCGATGTGATGGATCCTCACATCACCCCACCGGGTACTTACTGTTATAGCATCAGGCCCACTTCCCAGATGTAAAAACAGTCCTGAAGAGGCTGAGGAACTGGCCCAAGGCTGTGTATCCGGTAAGAGGTGGAGATGGCTTTGAACCAGGCAGCCTAGTTTCCAGGGCACACCACCACAGCATCCCGCCCTGTCTGCACCGAGTGGGCTCCAAATGCCCCAGGGCTGCCCCGTGCTGTGCCTGCTGCTGTAGTCCTGGAGCAAGCCCGCAGCTCCTGCTGCACTGCTGCCACAGCCCCAAAGGCTCCCTGTGCAGACCTCGTACACCTGGACCCTCGGGCCAGGAGCCCACAGCACAGTTCTAACACTGCCACCAGCTCCTGCAGGCTCCCTGCTTCCTGTAGCTTCGGAGGAGGATCCTAGGCCCCCACCAGCACACAGGGCACCCTCCATCTGTGGCAGCCTCAGCACTTCTCATCATCACCTGCGACATTCTGCTGCCCTGACAGGCACCCAAGAGCTGCTGCCATGTCGCAGCCTGTTCCCAGGGCCCTGGCAGCAACTGCTCTGCCAGCTTCTCTCTCTGGAGGCCACCTTCAGCCTCACTGCCATGGCTGTCTTCTGCTATTTGTCAACTTCTCTGTGCAGCGTTTGTGGGCCCACCACTGACACCCTTGCTTTATGATGCCAGGCACTTTTCTATATGTCTGCTAGAGCAGTGCTAAGGTCCCTGAAGGCCTGCACTCAGGACATCATCACCTCTTAGTGGGGGCAGCATGTGTATTATCTTCTTATCACTTGTCAAATGAATGAATGAATAAACGAATGAATGAATGCTCAGTCTCCAGAAAGGCTGAGTTTGAATGTTCCCATTGTGCATGCATCACACTCAATATGGACTGTTTTCTGAAAACCATGGGAGGCAGCAACACATACATACCTTATCAAATGCTAGCTTCATTTGCTTTGAGGCGCACACATGTGTGGGGTGGGAATGGGCAGAATCAGGAAACGTTATGTGGAAAACTCTCTAAAGTAGAGATAGGAAGGATTCCCAAGGGTCACTGGACATGCACGAAGAAAGGACATGCATCGCTGGGAAGGGAGGGGGCTGGCCACTAAATGGACAGAGATGTGGGCATGCCGGAGGTGGAAACAGCTCGGGGACACCTGCTCTATGGCTTCAGAGAGGACTTTCTGTATGGGGGGACATTTAAGGGTCGCCTTTCGCCCAGAATTAAAGGGGAAAGCGCCTATAGTCCTTCCTCACAAATCTGAGGCTCCTCTTGAGTCTCCCCCAAATACCTGCACCATCTAGAATGATAAAGATGCCATCCCGTTCCCCCAAAAGTCCTCCCCTGAGGGGCAGTGATGAGAATGCAGCCAGAGAAAAGGACAGACCCATTTGAGGCATATCCATAAAGGAGACGAGGACCTCCAGGGCAGAAACTGGGCTCAGAGATTGGGGTCAAGTACTGTGTTGCACAAGTGTTTTGGGGGGCGCTGCCCCCACACCCCAAAGCCTGGATGGACAGTGGTGGGAAGCTCCAGCCCCTCCTCTGACAGGTCTCCTCCTGGTGGCCTCAGGCACCTTGATGCCCCCCACCCAGCACAGCAGCTGGGAGCCCAACCCTGGTGACTGGGAGCCACTGCCAGAGGCACCAAGGGCTTTTCAGGACCGTGCTGGGGCCTCATGCAGGCCACCGCCCTCAGTGGCGAGCCTCCCAAGGGCCAGCACCACCCTTCAGGTAATTTTCCAAGGCAATCCCTACTCGGTAAAAGCTGCGGAGCCCCCGACACCTGGCAGGACTAGGGCTGGGGCAGGGGCACAGGCTGGGTGTCCAGTCCGGACCGGCCAGCCACAGGTGGAAATTCGCTTTCTCTAGAGCTTGGGGCAGGAGGAAACCCGGACCTGAACCCCAACGCTTCCAGACCACTGGCTCCCCAGGCACAGTTCACAGCCCCCCTTGGGGATGCGCCTGCCAAGACAACCAGTTCGCAGGGCGGAGGGATCCAGTATTGCCTTCCAGGGCCTCTGTCGCAGCTGCCCTGCGCTCGGAGCACTAGGGCCGAGGTTCACCTCGTGTGGCATCTCTGCCTCTGAGTGCCATATCCATTCCTTGCTCCCATCCCATCTCAAGCACACCAAAATCTACCTGAAATCTACCCACCAAGGTGAGGAATGCGGGGAGGGGGCAGCTGGGGCGGGACAGACCTGGCACTCACCCCTGGGCAGGGAGAAGCCTCAGGTCCCACCGCTGTAAAATGTGGTAGTGATGGGACAGACATTTAAGGGAGCAGAGACAGGGTGGCTGTGGGTCCCGGAGAACAAAGCAAGGAATTGGCTGCAACAGGTGAAAAAAGGAGACGGGCTCTAGGGTGAGGAACAGCAGAGGTGGAAGGCTGGGCAGGGATCTGGGAGGGACATGGGGCCAGTCGGGATCCCCCGGGGGCAGGGGAGGCGCGGCCGTGGCCGCGGAGGTGGGAAAAGCAGGCCAACACCTGGCTTCCTGGAGCTGGGGGATTGGCGGGCATTCCCGCGGTGCCCCCCGCCCCTATTAGGGGGAGCAGGGAGAGCGGTGCGCCGTCTGTGCAGGAGCCCCGGCCCTGGATGCCTTTCTGGCGTCTCTTGTGCCGCAATCGCTCCGTCCTGCTCAGGCTGCCCTGGGCCTGCGCTCCGGGGCATGAGCGCCCCCGTGACGCTGCCCCCCGGGGCTGAGGAAGGGCTCCAGACAGCCTCGTCCCCAGGGGCCAACGCTAGCCCTGACCCTGCGGAGGAGGCCGCCGCGCCGGTAACGGGGGGCGCAGGGGCAGCGGGCATGGTCGCCATCCAGTGCGTCTACGTTCTCGTCGGCCTGGTGGGCAACGCGCTGGTCATCTTCGTCATCATCCGCTATGCCAAGAAGACAGCCACCCACATCTACCTGCTCAACCTGGCCGTCCCCGACCAGCTCTTCATGCTGAGCGTGCCCTTCGTGGCATCGCAGTGCTCAGCATGGACAGCCTCAGTGTGGTCACCGGCGTCCTCTGCCTGGCCCTGCTCAGCGTGGATGGCCCCAGCGTGGTCACCGGCGTCCTCTGCCTGGCTGTGCTCAGCGCAGATGGCCTCAACATGGTCACCGATGTCCTCTGCCTGGCCGTGCCCAGCGTGGATGGCCCCAACGTGGTCACCGGCATCCTCTGCCTGGCCCTGCTCAGCGTGGATGGCCCCAGCGTGGTCACCGGCGTCCTCTGTCTGGCCGTGCCCAGTGTGGATGGCCTCAGCATGGTCACCGGCGTCCTCTGCCTGGCCGTGCCCAGCGTGGATGGCCCCAACGTGGTCACTGGCGTCCTCTGCCTGGCCATGCTCAGCGCAGATGGCCCAGTGTGGTCACCGGCATCCTCTGCCTGGCCGTGCTCAGTGTGGACGGCCCAGCGTGGTCACCGATGTCCTCTGTCTGGCCGTGCCCAGCGTGGATGGCCCCAACGTGGTCACCGGCGTCCTCTGCCTGGCCCTGTTCAGCGCGGACGGCCCAGTGTGGTCACCGGCGTCCTCTGCCTGGCCGTGCCCAGCGTGGACGGCCCCAATGTGGTCACCAGCGTTTTCTGCCTGGCCATGCTCAGCAGGGACCGCTACATGGCCGTGGCGCACCCTCTGCACGCCGCCACCTACCGGCGGCCCCGCGTGGCCAAGCTCATTAACCTGGGCTGTGGCTAGCATCCTTGCTGGTCCCCCTTTCCATCATCATCTTTGAAGACACCAGGCCGGCTCAGGGCGGCCAAGGCGTGACCTGCAACCTGCACTGGCCACACCCGGCCTGGTCAGCCCTCTTCGTGCTCTACACTTGCCTGCTGGGCTTCCTGCTGCCAGTCCTGGCCATCGTATTGTGCTACCTGCTTGTCGTGGGCAAGATGCAGGCGGTGGCACTGTGGGCTGGCTGGCAGCAGCGCCGACACTCTGAGAAGATCACGCAGCTGGTGAGGATGGTGGTGGCCATCTTTGTGCTGTGCTGGATGCCTTTTTATGTGGTGCAGCTACTGAACGTGTTTGTGACCAGCCTTGATGCCACCATCCATCACGTGTCCCTCATCCTCAGCTATGCCAACAGCTGTGCCAACCCCATCCTCTATGGCTTTCCCTCTGACAACTGCCAGCGTTCTTTCCAGCAGATTCTCTGCCTGCGCTGCTGCCTCCTGGAGGCTGCTGTCAGCGCGGAGGAAGAGCCCCTGGACTACTTTGCCGCTGTTCTCAATATCAGAGATGGGGCAGGATGCGTGTGCCCCCCACGCCCCTGCTGGCAGGAGCCCATACAACAAGAACCCAGTGGCAAGCAGGCACCCCTGACCAGGACCACCCCTTTCTGAAGAGCCCTTTCACCACGCACCCAGTGTGTCTGCCTCCCAGCAGGTGTACACCATCCTCCGTCCCAGCGACCACTTCTCCTGGGTGCGCTCTGAAGAACCACCACCTGTTCCCCCACAACCGCCTCCAACCATCTGTGCGCAGCCCCAAGAGCATCAAAGTCCCCTGCTCCCTCCTCTCCCAAGCACTCACCCTCGGAAGGAAAGCTCCAGGGGGCTAGGACTCCTTTGAGAACTGGTCTAGGATATGAGTCGCTCCTGAGCCTCTGGCTGTTTTTCAAGGGGTAGAAAGCAGGGGATGCCAGAGAAGCATAGCTCTCTGCATGGGGCTTGTGAGCAGCATCTCTGCCTGGGCGAGGACTGTCCAAGGTGGAGGCAGCTGGTGCCCCTGCTCCATGCCGGCTCTGCCCTGTGGTGGGGACACAGCACGTGCAGCCAGAGACGTGTGGTAGAGAGATGCCTGCAAGCACACTCCCTTGGCCTCTGTTCCTGGGCTCTGTGCTGAATGAGATTTGTCTTTGACAGCCTGGAGCACCAGCTTTGTCACGCCCAGGCCCAACGCCTGCTTGGAATCACAAGTGTCACCCCAGCTGTACCAGGTTTGGAGGTGAGTGGAAAAGGTTTGGAGAGACAGGACACGATCTTTGTTACGAGACATAAAACCAGGTCAATAATAAAAAGCAGAGAGGATAAATCTCATCCAGTTCCTGTGATGGGACTTTTTTGCCCTGAACCTTTGGTGTGAAGGCACAAAACCTCATGCAGGTGGCAGTTTGTACTGTGGAGGTGAGTGGGGGCCAGGGAGGAGGAAGACCAGAGAATGCAGATGGAAATCAGCCTGGATTTTGGATAGAGGAGGCAGCTCTATCACCCACCACTAAGAAAAAATGTCAACATTTAGTTAGACATCAGCCAGATGTAGATAATAAACATACGTGGGCTGAGCACAGTAAGAAGTCATAGCTTTTTGCCTGATGTTAACCCAAGGATAAATTCTCTTTCCCCAGAGGAAAAAGTCAGCTTAAGAGGGATTTCAGCCCTGCTCTCTGCTAAAAGCAGAGGTGGGGGCTGAGGAAATGCTTGTAATGCTTACTTGCGCTGGAATCTGGAGTGGAAGCACGCTATTCAATGTGCATGAAGTGCTCCCTGGGAGACCCCAGCTGGTTTAGCTCAGCAAATGAGACTTCTGGGTTGGGTTGGCCTGGTCCTGATGGTGAGGAGAAGATATGGAGGAGGGAGGGAGGAGGGGAGAGGGGCAGCTGAATAGAATAGCCCTCTGTTCTTCATAGTGGTCAACTTCGCAGCTCTCACTTCCTGGCAGGAGGGCTTCAGGAAAAACCTCCTGGACCTGTCAGCTTAGCAGATATTGCCTAGCTTGGGCCTTTCAGGCAGCCAGCAAGTGTTCCAAGGTGGGTATAGCGGGTGCTGCTGGGAGGCTGGAGAAGATCATCGAGGCAGGAGCAGGTGGGAAGGGCAAGGCCTGAGGGGCACTCTGAGTCCACCACCAGCCAGGGCAAGGGAGAGGACGAACAAGTTTCTCCCTGAAGGGCTCTGGCCAAAGTCAGGGTTTGACCACATGTGACCTGGTGCCTGGTATAGGGGAAACCAGCAGGAAAGCTGAGTTTTAGTTCTAGGCACAGGTGTCATATGACCCAGGCAAGTGACTGAACTCCAGGGTCCTCACAGTTCTGCTTGCACATGGTGACTCTCAGAGGTCTAACCTTATGTGTTCCAACGTCTCCTTTACTGAATGAAAAGAGAAAAGGCCCTGGCCTAAACTGTCTTTGGGCATAATGCCACTGGATACTGATGCTTCCAGGAGCCAACCAGGGGAATGTTCTGGTGGGTGTGATCACTGCTGATCCAATGGGTCTCATCAAGTGGGGGGGGGGGGCGGCGAGATGCCAGTCTTCGGGTCTGCACTCTCAGGCAGTGTACATCTGTCTCTGACATGTATGGCCAAGTCTCTATTACATACCAAAGACAGGGATGTGGATTGGAAGCTCCTAACTAAGGTGCAGAACCTCTGGAACACACAAATACTCGTGCATGCACAAGTGCATGCACACAATCGCACACATGTGGGCATGGCCCATCCCTACCTTGTCAGTGCCTGCTATAGCTCCCCCCGGGCATCTGCAACAAGTCAGTGCCACTGTCTGTGGGACTTGTGTAACCATAACTTCTTCGCAGGCTTTAAAACAGAACTAGGGGAAGCCGGGATGGCTCAGTGGGTTAAGCGCTCGCTTTGCAGCCCTGGGGACTGAGGATCAAATCCTGGCCCCGGCCCGTGTGGACCCATATGCTGAACTGGGGAGTGCCCCCAGTTTGGTTCTCACCAGGGTGAGACCCCAGCCCAGTTCCTGCCCTGTGTAGCCCTGCGCCCATCTGTGGAATGAAACTATGTGGAAAACCTGATGATGTGCAACTATGGAGACTGTTCTGGGCCCTCCCCCTTCTCTCTGTCTCTCTCTCTCTCTGTCAAAAACAATAAAAAAAACCCAAATCTTTAAAAAAACAAAGAAAACGGAACTATGTCTTTGTTTCCCAATGCCAGGCAGTGCCCGGCAGGGTGGGCACTTGAAGAATGTGGTTTGACATGGCTGCAAAGACGCCTCAGGCTGATGGCAGTGAGGTGAGGGGTTCCTGGCACTGGCCATGGTCCGAAATGTGAGTGGTCTGCTGGGCTTGGCCCCGCCTGGGAGAGGGCAGGGGTTCTTCTCTTCAATCTTGCACAGTGGCTCTCACTGGGCAAATTCTATGATAAGCAAGATGGGGCACTGACTAGGAGTCTTGGCAACACTCATGCTCAGCTGAATATTTAAAGATGCAACATTTTTAACACAGCTGGTGATGGTTGAAGGAGAGATAGCCTTAAATGGTCTACATTCCCAGGGACATAAAAGTCCCTGAGAGGCAAGGACTTTAGCAGCAGCTGGGCCCTGTGAGCAGTGATTTAACTTCTTTAAGCCTCAGATTCCCTCTTCAACTATGCGCCAAGGGAGGTTGTGAGTTTTGAGTTCTTCCCAGCTGTAAATGGCTTTCCCCCAAACGCTGGGGAGCCACACTAACAGAGACAACGGGAGGGTGAAGACAGCGCTCCTCCGTACTTAGTGCTCCCTCATTGTTTTAGATGAGCATTTCCACAGCCCTTGGCCCCATAGTAATAAATCACACAGTAGACGGAAGGGGGGTGGGTGGGCATTGGCTATTCTTTTCCTAAGCATCACAGCCTTCTCGATTCCTGGGGCTGAACAAGTTGGCAGCAGCCGGCTCCTGGAATGATGCCAGTGTCAACCGCAAGGTCTCTGTCACAGCTGGTTGCTAAAGCCCTCCCTCATGGGTACAATTGCAGCAAGTTCGCAGTGAGTGGAGGTCAGTGATGGAGACAGCCAGGCCCTGAGGCCACTGGCACGCCTCACCCATTTGGGCAGTGGCTGTGGGGGCCCTTTCACCATAGGGCCACCCTGCTTACTGGGGCCAGAAAGAATAATGCTGGGCTGCAACATATGTGACAACATTATTTTGTTTTGTTTTGTTTTGTTTTGACAGAGAGAGAGACAGACAGAGAGAGACAGAGAGAAGAGGGAGGGCCCAGAGCAGTCTCCACAGTTGACAGCATCCCCGTATTTTCCGGCGTATAAGACGACCCCCTAATTTTACAGTTAAAACATAGGTTTAGGCCTATATTCGCTGTATAAGACTAGAGCCTCGGAAGTGGGGGGTAGTCTTATACAGCGAATATAGGCCTAAACCTATGTTTTAACTGTAAAATTAGGGGGTCGTCTTATACGCCCAGTCGTCTTATATGCCGGAAAATACGGTAGTTTCACTCCACAGGTAGGTGCGGGGCTGCACAGGGCAGGGACTGGGCCCGGAGCCTCCTGCATAGGCCCCGGCAAGAACTGAACTGGGGGCACACCCCAGTTCAGCATTTGGGTCCACATGGGCCAGGCCCGGGATTCGATCCTCAGGCTTTGGGGCTGCAAAGCAAGCACTTAACCCGCTGAGCCATCCCAGCTTCCCCTGGTTTGTTTTTTAATCACAAATTGGCATAATCTTCAGGCATCCCTCCATCAGTGAACTTTTGCCTTTTGTAACTGCCTTTTATTTCCTGCTCAGGGAGAAGCCAGGTGCTTGTTCTCCAGGTAGTGGTGGGGAAGGTGCTACCCTGTTTCCCCGAAAATAAGACAGTGTCTTATACCCTGTTTCCCCAAAAATAAGACAGTGTCTTATATTAATTTTTTCTCCCAAAGATGCGCTAGGTTTTATTTTCGGGGGGATGCCTTATACGTATTTCAGCGAGAGGCAAAACTGTAAGTAGGTCTTACGTTCGGGGGAGGTCTTACTTTCGGGGAAACACGGTATGTGGGCCTGGCAAGCACTCATGCACTGCACTTCTTGGTCCATTTGTCAGCACTCTCTTTGAGCAAAGATGAATTTTATCTTCATTATTAGCCTTTCAATTCTGGCTTCACTTGCTGTAAACACCCTACCTAGCACCCCTCAGGTGCTGACGGCTGCCGTGAAAGGGAAAACCCAGCATGCGTGGCATGTGCTGGCTACTCCTCAGGGATCAGACATGGCAGCTTGAGCAGTGACTGGGCCAGTCCCCACCAATGTGGGTTCAAAGCTCTTCTCTGACAGGCTTTTGTTCATGAATCGTCTCCCTCTCTCACATTCTCTTACTCTAAGTAAATGATGGAGTAGCCTCAAATTTCTTAGGCATGAATATCCAAATCCTAAGACTCTGTTCTCTGCCACAACTCCATAGTGTTTTCCACTGCCAGCTGCACCATGCACACCTGAAACTCTGCTCTGGAGGGATGTGCAGGAGAGTGTGCAGGTGTGTGCAGGAGGGTGTGCGGGTGTGTGTGCAGGAGGGTGTGCAGGTGGGTGTGCAGGTGGGCATGCAGGAGGGTGTGCGGGTGGATGTACAGGTGGGCGTGCAGAAGAGCATGCAGGTGTATGTGCAGGAGGGTGTGCAGGTGGGTGTGCAGGTGTGTGTGCAGGAGGGTGTGCAGGTGGGTGTACAGAAGGGTGTGCAGGTGTGTGTGCAGGTATGTATGCAGGAGTGTGTGCAGGTGTGTGGGCAGGAGAGTGTGCAGGTGTGTGTGCAGAAGGGCATGCAGATGTGTGTGCAGGAGGATATGCAGGTGTGTGTGCAGGTATGTGTACAGGAGGGTGTGCAGGTTTGTGGGCAGGAGAGTGTGAAGGTGTGTGTGCAGGAGGGTGTGCAGGTATGTGTGCAGGTGTGTGTGTAGAAGGGCATGCAGGTGTGTGTACAGGAGAGTGTGCAGGTGTGTGTGCAGGAGGGTGTGCAGGTGTGTGTGCAGGTATGTGTGTAGAAGGGCATGCAGGTGTGTGTACAGGAGGGTGTGCAGGTGTGTGTGCAGGTGTATACAGGTGTGTGAGCAGGAGAGTGTGCAGGTGTGTATGCAGGTGTATGCAGGTAGCATGCAGGAGGACATCCATGTGAGTATCCAGATGGTGTGCAGGTAAGTGTGGAGGTGGTGTGCAGGTGGTATGCAGGTGGAGTGCAGGTGGTGTGCAGGTAGGTATGGAAGTCAGCATGCAGGTGGCATGCAGTGGCATGTATGCAGACAGCACACGGAGCACTGCTCTGTCTGGCAATGCATAAGCTTCCAGGTATAGGAGGAGCCTCTGCAGTCAGTGGCCCCACCCTCATGAAGCTCGGGGAAAAAGATGGGCATTATCAGAGAAGCACAGAACTGAGAGTACAATTCTAAACCAGAGTAAGAAGGACACACTAAAGGAGTCTAGCTTCACGGGAGGAGGCACTAAAAGAACCTGGTCCTGTCCTAGGTCAGCATTCCCCAGGAGTGGTTGGGTGAGAATTAACCATGAGAAGGAGGGCGTGGGGCCGAAGTTGTGGCGGGCTCTCAGCAGAGGGAACAACATGTGCAAAGGGCCTGTAGAGGTTGGCACTGAAGGTGCCCAAGGTGACTAGGGCAGAGGCCTACCCGGGTGGATGATGCCCAGCCAGCTGGAGGCACGGCAGATACCGACCAGTAGTGCTGCAAAGCCCCTCTGAAGATGCAGGAACTGCCATGGCACACCAGTGACAGGTGTGGGTCTACCTGACAAAGAAACCCATCAAGTCTAAGTCCTTGTGAACACATGCCCTCCACTTTTGGGGGGGAATCCCATCTTTTTCATTTCAACTTTCAGCAACTTTCTATCGACAGCAAGGAAGGCTCCCAAATTAAATGAATGAATTGGCTTAGTGTCCAATAAGATGAGACACTTTAAAAATGGGGGAGAATATATTTTTGTAAAACTCCAAGATCATTAACTGTGTTGCCTAGACTGGGAGTACTGACTTTGCTGAAATAAAACCTGTGGTTTCCATTATGAAAAGACACCAAGGTCACCCACTGTTGCAGTGTGGGAGTTGAAATGGCTTGGGACCACCCAAGGGCAGTGCTGGCACAGTGTGCATGTGTGGTGGGCAGGGTATGGGCACACACTGGGAGACAGGCAGGCCGGGGACAGAACACCCACTTAGGAGCCTGGAGTGACTGCAGGAAAGCTGTGTGGCTCTGGAGAGGGCAACACGACAGGCCCCACCTCGTAAGTGTGCAGAGCCTGCCCGTGGAAGCGCCCCATTCGGGCGATGAGCAAATGACGGAGAAGGAAGACGGGGCCGATGAAGAGTTGTTTTGGGGAAGAGTTCTTTTTGGCTTTTGGTTTGTCTTTTTTTGTTTTCTACATCAGTTTTTTTTTTTAAGTCATTTTGGGGGGCTGTGATTTCTTTTAAATCTGCTTTTATTGAAGTGTAATTTACACATGATAAAATGCACTCTATTAAAGTGTACAGTTTGATAAATTTTGACACACTGTTGCAATTGTTTTGTTGCCACTCTAGCAAGGCAGGAACTATTTCCCTGCCCACATACTTCCCTCGTGGGGCCGTGACCTGTACTTTGCAGAAGCAGGCATACGATAGTGTGGAGAGAACACAAGGGGAGCCAAACTGCAGACAGTGCTCTCCCCAGATGGAAGGAGGCAGCCAACCATCCCCATTTCCGGGCTCTTTCCCCCAGGCTGGAAGACCCCAATCAACACACTTAGGAAACAATGTCCTCTTGATCTCCTGGATTTGAAAAGATGCACCCTGGGCTCCAGAAGCACACACACGCAAACCAGGGGCTTGACTCTGACCTGGGCATGTTGCTAACCTCTCAATGACCTCAGAGGTGGTTACTCTGAGCTCTGGAGAGAGTGGGGCTCTGTAACGCCCTTCAAAGCCTCAGAGTGGAGTGTACCCTTTAAGACCCAGCGCCATCAGAACTGTCATCCCTTTATCATGGCCTCAGATGGCTTGCTGCTGGGTTCATGCTGTTCCATCATCTTAGCCCCATGTTTCTTACAGCCGTATCCCGTGTTCTGAAGCGGGTCCTACCTTGTGCCCTTCTTGGATGTTCTTTTCTTTTTGTGTTACTGTTGGATTTCTGAAGTGCCGCCTCCAGGTTTTCTTTGTGGAGAAAATGTTTGAAGACAAGAGTCAGATCCCTGAAAGAATGACTGAAAGTGGTGCTTTCGGTTTCCACCACCATTTCTAGACAAATTTCACACCTGTTCCATGAATATGAAGGTGGTGGTGTGCAAGCCTGGGGATCCCCAAAGTGTTTGTGAAGGTAAGCCTGTGTTCCCAAGAAAATGGAGTATGTCAAGGCAGGAGTCAGGAGGAGCAGGGGAGGAGTGTGGAGACTGCGGAAAAGCCCTTCTCTTTCTGGCTGGCTGGTTCGCTGAACAAAGGTTTGCCTGAGCACTGAAGCCTTGAGTAAGCAGCGAGGGCCAGCCTCAGCGGGAAGACAAAAGGAAGATGCATGGAAGGTGATGGATAGCAGCTGCCATGTACCCAATATGCAGACGAGAGAAGCTTTCATCTCAGGATCATATTGGTCATGAAATGTCCTATTAAAAAATTCAAGGGGAAGCCAGGATTGCTCAGCAGGTTAAGTGCTTGCTTTGCAGCCCTGGGGTTCGAGGATCAAGTCCCAGTCTCGGCCCATGCAGACCCATATACTGAACTGGGGTGTGCTTCCCATGTGAGAGGCCCCCCAGTTCAGTTCTCACCAGGGCGAGCTTCCCACGTGGGAGGCCCCGGGTTGGGCTCCCAGCTTGTGGGGGCGTGCCTCCCATGCAAGAGGCCCCTGGCCCAGTTCCTGCCCTGCAACCCCCCCACCCCCACCCCCACCCCGGTGTGGAATGAAACTTTGTAGAAAACTAATGCTGTCAACTGTGGAGACTGCTCTGGGCCCTCCCCTTTCTCTCTGTGTCTCTCTGTCTTTGCTTCTCTCTGTCAAAAGAAAAAAACCCACCAAAAAAACACCAAAAACAATAAAATAAATATTTTTAAAAATTAAAGAAAAATCAGGCAGAGAGTCAGGGAAATGCTTGGCCTATCGCCCCCGGGGACATCATTATCATCATGTACCCCAGAATCTTGGTGTTTTTCACCAGATCCTTGAAACCCTTCTGCTGCTTGCTCCCTATTTTAGGGACACAGCCTGGAGCAAGGCACCCCAGGGTTCTTTTTTCTTTCACAGCTACACTTTCAAAACACTCCTAAAAAGAATTTTGATTCTGTCAGAATCTAATGTTAAAACAATATTTCCTTTCTCTTGTGAGAGGAAACCAGTTGTTTGCCTACATCTGAACCTACTGACCAATAAAAGGAGAAAGGTCTCTTTCAAAACAAAGAGAGAGAGAGAGAGAGTGCTGGACTTAAACACACATTCTGTAAAGGAAAGAAAGAAAGAGCTGGGCGTTACCAGTATTATTTTCTGAAGAAATGTCTGAAAGAGTCAGGGAATGTCTGTATCACTTGCAAAGTCAAATAAATTGCTTTTAGTTTAAAAGAAAAAATCAAGTCAGGGAATGTGTTTTCAAACGAGCTTGAGGACCCCCATTGAGCTCTGGCCATGATGAAAATGTACTGAGATATATACATGCTTTGTAACATCAGTTTTTCTTTAAGTGATAGATGATAATATCACTATTAATCCGCATTTAACATAGAAGCAACAGGAACCCCTCAAAGTGGGGCCCTTCTGTCACCTGGCCGGGTCCACATCCAGAGTATTGAATGTCTCCCAGGAGCCTTGGGAAGGAATGCAGTGGCTTGTCGCCTGTGATGCAGGTAGGCAGCACCCTCATCTCCTTGGCACACATCTTCCTTCCTAATTACGCCCCACAAGTCCCCTTCTCCTCCCTTAAATGGCATAATGTGGGGGGTTGCTGTCTTGCTTTTTTTTTTAAAGATTTATTTTTATTGTTCTTGATAGTGAGAGAGAGACAGAGAAGGGGGAGGGCCCAAAGCAGTCTCCATAGTTGTACGTCATCACAGGTGGGCGTGGGGCTGCCCCGGGGTGGGAACTGGGCCAGGGGCCTCCCGCATGGGAGGCACACCCCCACACAGCGTCTCTCACATGGGAAGCACACCCTGGCAGGAACCGAACTGGGAACCTCCCGCATGGGAAGCACACCCCAGTTCAGCATATGGGTCTGCATGGGCGAGGGCTGGGATTCGATCCTTGGACCCCAGGGCTGCAAAGCAAGCACTCAACCCACTGAGTGGCCCTGCCATCCTCCTGTCTTGCTTTGTTGCTTAGTTCCACTTGCGTGGTGGGCTGAGAAATTTTTGGCAGCACAAGTCCACAAGTTGGGGTGACGAAGCAGGGTGTTGGGAGACAGAGAAGCTGGGTTGCATTAAAGCTTGTTCACCAAAAGGAAAGAACCGGGTTGTCTGGTCGTTGCTTAGAGGAGCTCATCTTTGTGATCCAGACAGGCAAACAGGATCCGGGAGTGGGGAGGGTCTAGAGAGGTGTGGGGCCTAACAGGCCTCAGAGAGGAAAAAGGCCTCTTGGCGTGAGAGCAGGGCATCCCAGGAAACTTCCTAGTGTGATGAAAATGGTCAAAATACTGATGACAGCAGTGGTCTCACAAGTGTGTAGTCTCCAGGGCTCACAGAACTGTTCACCAAAAGTAGTGAATTGTGGTGTGTGTCAAGTATATTATAACTTTAAAAAAGAATGAAAATAAAGGCAGTAACCACTGTCTGGGCCTAGCCAGCTCTTCCAGGGGCCTGGTTCTCGTGGCCAGCACTTTTCTGGCCTGCAGACCATAATGCCTGTAAGTGCCTGATCAATGATCAGTCTCTGTGCAGAACTTGGCGTCCTCTTTCCCCCACAGGGAAGGAGGAGCAGGAGTGAATGTGGGTAACTTTTCCAGATGGAGAGTTCCAACAGCCCTTCAGATGCCACCTTCCCTGAGAAGATGCACGTGTAGCCTGCACTGTGTCTGAGAAAGGTAAGGAATTTGCCCCAAAGCCCCACACGAGAGTCTCTGCACCCCTTGGCCTGTGCATTATTCTGAACTGCTGCTGCTTTTCTCTTTTGCAGGCTCCTCTCTGGTGCTACTGATTTGAGCGGCCCATGTGGTGTGGAAGGTGAGGGTGTGTGGGAGCTGACGTGGCCTTGGGTTCTGCCCAGGCTGCAGACATTGTTCTCTTTCTCCTTTGGGCCCCGAGGAAGCAAGCAGGCCGCTGTGAAGTGCTTTCTCTCCTTGTCTGTGGCCTCCCTGGGGACACCACGGAGGGGCACTCTGCACTCGGTTCTTTGAGGGGCCTGGTGAGCAGGAGCAATAGACCTTGGAAGCAGCACTTTACAGCTCAGAGACTGCTTCCCTCCCTGTGCCAACATCTACCTCCTTAGGCTCTGCTCGATGCCCCAATCCACCACGACAGCTCCTTAGGACTGGCAGCATCTCTGCTAAGTGACTGCACCTTGCCTGGAAAGAATACTGTCTACGTTCTGCACGACCTTGAACTTGCCCTCAAGACCCTCAAGATATCAGCATAACCTTTTTCTTTAGTCACTTATGCACCCACTCATTTGACGACCCATAAGCTAACATTTATTGGGAAGCTGCTGTGTGCCCGGATCTATGCTAGCTCACCTCAGCTAACCCTCACGGGCACCCTGTGAGGTGGCACTGCTTGCACCCATTTTCCAGACTGAGAGCAGTTTCATGGCACTCATAGTCATGTGACTGCCAGGTGTTAAATCCTGGTATATCTGACCCCCACATTCTGTGCTTACAAGGGAACTGCTTGTGGAGACTTGTAAATATTAATAAGTCAGAAATGTCTTCCCAAACGACTTCAGTGCATAAATTAAATGCCAGCACACTTTTATTGTAACTCCTTGAGTGGTGCCCTTGCACCTAGAAGTCAACATCCCTCTAGGTCGGTTTCCTCTGCTCCTATATCTTTATCTCTCATTTCCACCTTTTCAGCTTTGTCTTGCCCCTTTCTCACTATGCTCTATGCCCTTTGCCAAGACTCTTCCCAACACAGGGCCTTTGCACATGCTGTTCCTTCTACCAGGCTGCTCTCTTCTCCACTCTGCGTTTGATTAACCCATGCTCCTCCTTCAGGTCTAGCTTTAAGGTCAGCTTATCAAAGGCCATAGCTAGTCCTCTAATCTAAATCCCTGTACCCTGGTGTGCTGTGCTGCTCCTCCCCAGCTCTTCTCATTGTTTCTAAGCTAAAGGCAACTTGGGGGCAAACATTTGCTTTATGTCTGTCTCCCCACCAGAGTGCAAGCTTCTCAAGGCAGGAGCTTATCACCAGGCCTATCACCATACCAGGAACCAAGCACATGCTCAGTAAATATTTGCTGAACCAATCCAGGGAAAGGGCTTAGGTCTGAGGGGAAGAATCAAAAGCATTTGACTCATAAAATTGAATTCTGCCTTATGCAGAAGGACCACCTCGTCTTTCTCGCCTAGGCCTTGCCCACTCTGGGACATCATTGGCAAACATGTAACACTGGCTGAGGTTTGTGATCCCCCCTTGGACCTAGAAGTCCAACAATGTGAACAAAAAGCAGAGACCATACAGGTTGGCTTGCAGCCCCTATTCCCTAAGATCTACCTAGGTTTTAAATGCTGGAGAGTAGGATTTTAGCTGCTTGTTTCTATGGTCCTGGTATCGTTCTCAGAGAGAGACTGTGGTTTCTGGGTTGTTTTGAGAATCAAGTTTAGATGAAGCCTGTAACCAGGGGACAGAGAGGAGGAGGAGGCAGAGGGCCTGAACCCCCAGCCCACTAGTGTTCTGAGATCCAAGGAGCCTCAGTAAGGGTTCTTGCCTCTGGGTCTTAAAAGTGTGTTTTGGTGGTCTTGTGTTCTTAATGAAATGCCCCCTCTCCTGAAGAAGAAAACCTAAAGCAATGGGCCTTGAAAGGCAATTCACCAGCTACTTGGGAGCAGGTCCTTTGAAAAACCAAAGACCGCATAGGCAGGACAGATTTGTAAGGTGCATTCACTGCTCTCCTCTGGACTCCCAGCACAATTGATCTCCACCTGCTTTGCCCCGTTCAACATGTTCTTCCTTCGTGTGTACCTACCTACTGAGTTTGGTTTTCTATGAGTCTACCAAACTCCTAAGGGCAACATTGCTCAATCAGTTACGGGGGTAGGGCGCTGTTCCTAGTTATGCCCACTTCTTACCCCCAACACACCAAACTTCATCCAAGTAACAGGTGCTCAACTTAAACCTGAGAAATTATCCAGTTATAGAAAAATATCTGACTATTTGACAAACTCAATCTACAAAATTCAGCCAGTCCCACCAATGCAGGAAAAGAAATTTGTATATTAAAAGGACAGTGCTTCCAATTGCCGGCAGAAATGAGAATGATTTAATGATGCATGAGAGCACGTTATGTAGAAACAGTTGTTTAAATCTGAGCCACAGACGGAGAGATTCCTTCATGACTGTTGTGTTTGCATATCCCAGAAAGCAGATGATACCAGCAAACCACGTGCAGAAGGACACACAGTTGGGATTCTAGAGATGCCAGGCTGTATCTTTAATTTATCCCAACAGATAGCCCTATCATGTATTTTAAAATGCATCAACACAAGTCCTGTATATGAAGTTGTCATTATTGCAGAAGGGAAACCGAAATATTTGTGCATGCAAACATAACATGAAGTCCTTCTATGGTGAAAATAATCTCCTCCAGAAAGATTTCTAAAGGTCTGAATGATGCCATGAGCAGATGATGGCTACTGATGGGTGTAGAATAGCCTGTAATTGCTTGTCACAATGTTTGTATTGGTCAACAACCCTGTTTAATGACATAAAATGGGCAGCTGGGGGAGGTAAACAGACACACAACCCAAGAACACACTGTTATTTGTTTATTTTCTACATGTAATGTCATAAACAAGGGTCATAAAACATGGTCTAGTTTATCTTCAATAAATAAATAACTATGTACAAATGTGCTGAGTTTACAAAATAGTAAAGAAAAATCTTTGCGTCATGAAAGATATACTTACATTATACTTCTTTCCATACATGAATTCATTCCTAGCTTAGTTGAACCAAAAAAAAACCAAAAACCTGTGTAGCAATGTCTAAAGGTGTGTACCTAGTCCTTTCTACCAGAAAGCAAAGCTATATGACATGAAAATTCCTCAGTTTCTTGAGAATAAAGGCCTGACTTGGCCTGCTACTTATTACTGTTCCGTGTTTAGTGTATTTCAGAAAGTTGGAAGTTGTTTGAAACAGTTCTCCTCAAACTTACTAGGCAGACAACTCCCCTGCAGATCTTGTTAAAACACATATTTGCTTGCCATAGGTGGGGTGGAACCTGAGTTTCTGCATCTCTACCAGCTGCCATGGTTCAGGAGGCCCCTCTGAAGTGGGTGAAATTCTCAAGGGCCTTACCAATGTGATGCTCTAACTGAGCATCCTCTCGGCTCCCAAACTCCCAAATTCCCCCAAAACAGTAGAGCTGGTTTTATTTTGGTCTACAAATGACAAAAGCAGTGAGAGTCAAAATAGTAATTGGCATGAATGATGGCAGCTCAAAACTTTCTTAAACTCTTTCCTGGGAGGTGTTTTCTTCTCTCAATCTAGAGCAATCACATGAATATTTCGACACTGTTAAAAATAACTAATAATAATAATAATAATAATAATGGAAAAAGAAACTGCATAAGAAGCTTAACAACAATTTCTATCTTCCAGTACAAATCAAAACAAGAACAATAATTAAACCCAGGCTTACTCTTTAAGAAACAAAAGTAAAAACTCCTTGTGTTGAATTTCTATGATAGTCTAGCAATATTAATTTAACAATGTCTCTCACAGCTTAACCTTTGGTAAAATGGTATCATTTTGGAAGCCTGGAACTTCAGGATAAATGAGCAAATCTGGTGAAAGAACACATGCCCAACCATTCTTGTTAAAGCTTCTGTTTCCATTCCACACAAGAGCAGAAGTAGGGTCAGACACAGGTAGGGTGATGCAGCTGGGTTGGCCCAATTCCTGGGAGGGGAAAATTGGGAGGAAGGAGAGGGAAAAATAAGGCTTGGTTTCATAAATGTGACAGACTGAAAGGAAATTTACTAAGATATCGTAACTGACACCTGACAAGTTAGGAGTACATAAATATATAGACAGGGAGGGAGAGAGAAAGAGAAAGGAAGGGCAGGAGGAACTCAAAATGAGTGTGAAGACATATAGGGAGGAAAGAAAGAAAAAGAAAAAAATTCCAAATACTTAAAAAATAAATATCTTGGTCATCGTGGATGACTTGATTACACTCACTAGTTCATAGTCTGCCCAAAAGGCTGCCAACCAATAACCCCTCCTGTGCCCCATGGGGTGGGCATGGGGCGGGCACTCTGCAGTCTGTCTTCATTGTAACATTGCCCTCTCTGCCCAGTAGTCCCGTGACTTCGTGGCAGTAACTGAGGTGTGTCCTTCCAATTGCTCACTTCCAGCCATGGGTGTAACCAGTGAAAGGAGGGGTGAGGGGTCTTCTCCAGTTTTGATGAGGGCTAAGCATGGCCAGGGAGAAAGGCTGGGGGAAAGAGGAGGGATGAGGCAGAGGAGGGAAGGGAAGGCCCAGCCTACACCAGGGCCCTCAGAGCTTCTGCGGAGTCTGCTCCATTCTAACGTGCTGCAGCACCATCTCCTTGGTTGGGGTCCCGCACTTGTACTCCAACTCAGACCGTGTGGCCCCTTGCTTCTTGCGCAGATGGCAGAGTAGTGCCAGCAGCGCCACCACCAGAGACAAGCTTGCGATGGCTATGCCAATGAGCACGCCCGAATGCACAGAGCCCGCAGGCGACGGGCTGGAGGTGGCGGCCGGACTGGGGCTCGCCGGGGGCTCTCCAGAGCTGCCGTCCTCTCCGCTCACCTTGATGGGGTCACAGTCAGTGCCAATCTGGCTGGCCAGCGCGGAGTCCGGCCCGCAGACGCACTCGTAGGTGCCGGGGAGGTTGCGGCACTCACCTGCGCAGTTGCTATTGTCGCACTCGTCGATATCACTGCACATGAGTTCGTCCAGGATGTAGCCGTCGGGGCACCAGCAGGTGCTTGGGGCGTTGGGGTCGCAGTCAGCCGGGCATGCGGTCTGGTTACAGAACATCTGGCATTTGTGAGGGTCGTGGGGGGTGGGCACGAAACCTTCAGGGCAGAGGCAGCGGTAGTCAGTTTGGCCCACAGGCTGGCACTGGTACTCGCACTTAGTCCCTCTGCACGGGTCCACGGACTCCAAGCACTCGCCGTTAACCAGGTCGTAGCCAGGGTGGCAGCGGCACTTGAAGCCGCCCTGCGTGTTGACACAGAGCTGCGGGCACGGACTGGGCATCTGCTTGCAGTCGTCCACGTCCTCGCACCGGTGCTGGTCAGCAGCCAGCTGGTATCCAGTCTCGCACATGCACAAGTAGGAGCCGGGCACATGCGGGTTTGAGACGCAGAAGTGCTCACAGAGTTTGTCACAGGTGTGCTCCCCAGGCGTGACACAGGAGCGCTCGTCGGCACTTAGGACAGAGTCGGCGGGACAGAGGCAGCGCGACACCCCGGCGCTCCGGTTACACGTGTGCTGGCAGCCGCCCTTCTCCACGCCGCAGTCCCAGGCGCCCGGCAGCTCCCGGCCCCAGCGCGCCTCAGCCTCTCCCGGGCGCTCCTCGCACACCAGCTCCACTCCGAAGGGCGCCACTGTGGCGGAGGAACCTACCGGCAGCGCCTGGAAGTCCGCGCCGCGGGCCCCGAACGGGGTGCTGTAAGAGATCGAGACGCTGGCGGCCGCCGCGGCGTCGGACTCCACAGCGAGAGGTCTGCAGGAGGCTGCAAAGTGGAACTCGCAGAGGTAGCCATCTGCCTCGGTGGCGCACTGCTGCTCCTCCCAGGCCGGCTCTCCGGGCGCCTGGGCCCCTGCCACCGAGACGGCGACGCACAGCGGACCGCAGAGAGGCGCCCGGTCCTCATGCAGCGGCGCCCACCGGCTGTAGCTGGTGCGGTTGTCGCCCGTAACCCACTGGAAGCCACGCAAGGGACCAAGGGGCCCCGGGTCGCCGCAGCTGGGCGGGAGCTTCAGGCCGATCCACAGGCGTGGGCTGCTGCCGCTGTCACTGCTCAGCAGCAAGGAGATGACATCAGCTGCCACTGAGGAGCGCACGGTCATCAGGTGTCCCCGCAGGCGCTCGCAGGCCTGGCTGGCGGCGTGGAAGGTCACGGGGACCTGGAAGAGTGCAAAGCAGTCGTGCTCGACGCACTGGCTGCCGCGTGGCTGCGGCTCTGCGGGCGCCGGGAGCCCCAGGGTGGTGGGGGCCAGAACGCTGAGGAGAAGCACCCGGAGCATGCTGCCCCGGCACCCCGCGTACAGGTGCCAGAGGGAGCGCAGGCGCCGCGACAGGGCTGGAGCCCGGCCGGGGCTGAGAGGCGCAGGGCGCGGGCGGCTACCGCTGTTCTCGTCTGAACCAGAGCAGAGGCGTCGGGCCGCGGAGCGCAGCCCCGGCGAGGCAGCCTCTGACATGCCGGCAGGCCCGGGCCCGCCCGAGCTTATAAACGAGCAGCCCGCCCTTTCTGGACGTTCGGGGAAAGGAAGGAAGTGCCTGATGGGAAGGGCTGATGCTGCATTCTCGGATTACTGGGTTCTCCGGAGGCCTGTGCCCGCCCTCACGCCTGGGATCACCTCGCCAGGATGACTAAACCCAGTCCTGTGCTGGGCCGTCCCCAGGCGGGGTCGCCGGGCGCAGGCGCCACGGGAAGAAAACACTCGTGTCAGCAAGGCGACAGCCCCGCCCCCTCCACTCGGGCCCCAAGGCTCGCAGCCCCAGAAGGGGCTTAATCCGCCGCCTCTCCTAGTCGCTTGGTCCCCTTTCTTTTTCTTCATAAATCCGTTGTACAAACTGGGTTTAGGGACAGACGGGCTTGCAGACCTCTGGGAAGATGAGACTGGGTGAGAGCTGTGAATGAAAGGTGGAGGAAAATAGTGCCCAGGGCATGAGGGGCTCTGGGAGGCGGTGCTCGCCACGGAGGACTTCAGGAGGGGCTGCCTAGGGCGCGGACTTCCCCAAAGTCGAAATCTCGGGGACAGAGCTGGACCCCACCCAGGGCCAGAGGGCTTAGCTCCGGAAACTGGGGTGCACTGGGCTCCAGAAGACAGAGGGTGTGGCTAGGACAACTATAGATGAAGCGGGAGGAGTGGCCCAACATCCTAACGTCGCCCCCCCCCCCCCCGCACTGCTATAGGGACACATGAGCCCCTGAGCGAGAGCAGCCAAGGCCAGAGTTCATCTGGTCGCCTGGGAAAGTCTCAGGGATACTGTCATGGCTCCAAGGTCATGTCACCCCGCGGAAGCCGTGGCAGGCAAATTTCTGCGGGGCTCTGGAAGGGCAGGCGCGTTGGGGGGAGCGTTGGACAGTTTGTTCTGTTTCTGTCCAGCTTCACAGAGATACAATCCATGTCACATCCCCAAAGAGACGCTTAGGGAGTCCTCTTGGACAGGCGCTGTGGGCTCCAAGCCTACCCCACTCGAGTTTGTTAAGGATTTTTCCATTTGGCTGAAAGATCAGACTGATGCAGAGGTGCATGTAAATGTCACTTATGTGGCAAAGGGCATTGAAAAGGGTGGCCCTGGGGACCGGCAGGGTGGGGAGGGCTGGGAGACGATGGGAATCTGTCACTTTCGTGACCTTTTCCGCTTATTCACTTAGCGAGAATGCCGGGGGGGGGGGGGGGGGGGGGGGGGGGGGGGTAAACTTTGTTTTGTGTATGCGCGTTTTTGTTACCACCCCGCGCCATCTCTACTCTATGGCTCTCAGTGAAGTACCAGGAGGCGGCGCTGTTGAATTCTAATCAAAGTCAAAGGCTCTGCTTTCCAAACTCAGGCTGGAAGGGTAGAGAGTGCGGGTGGGAAGGCGGTGGCCCTCCTCCTGGGGCAGGAAACTCGACTCAGGGAAGCCGGGCGGATTCCGCGGATTCCGAGGTGGGGGAAGGGGTCTTGCCTCCCTGGTCCTGCAGAGCCAGGTCTTTTTGTAAGACAGAGGTGGTGTCTTCACGCGATAATTTCAAGCACCTGTTGGCTGGACTGTACTGGCCGACAGTGACCCACATGAGAGAGGCAGGGACACTCTGAAAATGAAAGCAGGGAGGTACAGTGGTCCCTCCCTGCAGTCCCTGATGCCTGGGGCTGAGAGTGGTGTCCTACAGAGTCTCCGAATGTCCCTGCTGGGAAAGCTGCCCCAGCTCCCATACAGAACCAGAAAGAGCAAGGCACGCAGACTGAGGTCTGAAGCTCCCTAAACCGTGCTCCTCTGAGAAGAGGGAAGAGCAGCAGATTGGAGAGTCCAGCTGCTCCCAAAGCAGCTATCTGGACTTAGTCAGTCATGACTCCTGTGCACCCCCCCACCCCCAACCCACACACACACACACACACACACCACGCTGCCTCCAGTGCAGCCAGCCCTGGAACCTTGTGGGACCCTGCTGAAAGACTGCAGACAGTGAGCGGACAGGGCCAGCAACATCGTGGCCCCAGTTTTGTAATACTAAGAACTCCAGGATGGTGGCAAAGCCCTAAACAAAGAGTGGGGCCCTCCTGAGCTTGCCAGCCCTAAAAGGAGCTGAGGGCCATGCCCCACACCAGGCCGGCTGGCTTCTCAGATGGCTTCTAGCTGATTCACCACAACAACCTTAAGTGGGGCATCCTATCCACGTCTCCTTGAGCCCACTACTGATTCTTGAGAGGACTAGATTGGCAGTCTGAGAACAGACCTAGTAACTGAGTCCACATGAAAACTCAATGATGTCTGTGGGATTTGGGCCACCTGTATAAAAGGAGGTGTTGCATGTTTCCATACAGGAAAAACACAGGGCAACAACTACATGCGTAGAGCATTGACCATGGTGGGTTACTTTGCACAAGGATGGATGGGCACCCTCTTACCTCAGAAGGGTGTCCAGTCCTCACGATTCTGCCCGTGATCTTACCTGCCTCTTTACATCCCAGCCTTTGTCAAATTAACCCATTCCTCTTGTAATATCAAGTCAAAGCAGACTGGGGGTGGGGTGCCCAGAAGGGACCCTTAAACCATTCTTTCCCTGTATCAGTATTTGAGCTCCTCTCCCCTCCTTGAGATTGTCACTTCTGCCTCAGACTTCATGAGTGTCTCCGTCTAGTCCTTCCCCTTATCACAGCTTCTGGCTTCGTTTCCTTCTGGCTCTTTGCCCCCGCTGACAGCACCTGGGTCCTCACCCTGCCAGAGCTGCCCAAGTCCATGTCCTGCTGGGGAAACCCGAGTTGCTTGCACCTGCTCTGCACTTGGCTGCGCCACACTGAAGATGTCACTCACTCTGCCCTTTCTCTGTGGCCACAAAACAGGAAACTGGCACTCAAGCACCTGTGCAGGGTTTGGATCCAGTATCCCTTCTCATGCTCATGCTAGAGCCTGGTGTCCCACTGGTCTCCATGGTGCAGAAGAGCCCAGCAAGAGTGCCTCCTGCTGACTGGGGAAAGTACCCTCGCCTGACTCACCGTTAGTCCAGAGCACCTGCCTTTTCCTCTGCCAAGAACATTCTTGGCATTGTCTCCTGTCTACTGAAATTTGACCCTTCTTTCAAGGCAGATGGCATGCTGCCCCATCAACAAGTGCTTCTCAGTTTCTCTCTGTGAAGTTCAGAGGACTTTCTCAGTACTTCAGAACTCACCACACCTTCCCTGCTTTATAAATGATCATGTTCTTACTCTCTTTGCTAGTCTCACAGGCTAGTTTTCTCTTGGGTGGAACATCGTTCTTACACCTCTCTGTACCCCATACAGCCAACAGCATATTGTGTGTACGGGCAGTGCTCAGGACTCTTTTGAACACCTGTTGTAGATATTTTTTGTGCCCCCCTCTGGTGGGACTTTCTTAAATTGCCTTTCAAACCCAAGAAAGGGGGCCTCAGAGCCTCAGAATTAGGAATATGGGCTTTGGAGCAAACTTGGTTGGATTTGAGTCCCAGCTCCATCATTTATAAGTTGTGTCACATTTACCAAGTAACCTGGCCTTTGTTTCCTCAACTGTGTGACGGGAGTCATGATAGTTATCCCTTCAAAGTGCTATTATGAGGATTAAATGAGTTATACATGTAAAGCATTAGAGAAGAGTTGAGCCACAGTAAACTCTCAACAAAATTTAGCTGAAAAAGGATACACCCAGATCCCTTAAAATTGAATTCAGCCACTGATTGTGTTCAACACCCAGCACAGTTTCTGTCCTTAGTAGAGATTTATTTCACTAAGTGTCTGCTGGATAAAAGTTAGGTCAGCTGAGCACTTTACCAATAATAACAATAAGCAACTGTGAAAAAACAATTGAGGACAAAAAGAAGCTGAAGGACCTGGGAAGGACAGGGAAGGAATTGCACACAACCAGAGAAGCAGGCCTGGCCCTGGGTCCCAGGAGGCTTCCTGCCATCTGCCCTGGGGACATCCATTGTTAAGTCCTCATTTTCCAGAAGTGGAAACTGCAGATCAGAGAGAATAAATGACTTCCCAACACCACACGGCTAGGAAGTGGTGAAACTAAGATTCTCTGACCAAAAGAACCAGAACATGAAGTATGTCTGAGCCCTGATTTTGCCATTTACCTGTTGTTAGAATTTGGTTAAATTACCCTGGCTTTTCCCTCCAAAGCTGGAGATACAGTATCTAATTTACAAGGTTTTCATAGAAATTAGAAAGTATACACATAGTGACTATTACCCTTCTTGGAACACAGCGGCTGTTCAATGACTACCTGCTCCCACAGGTAAGTAACCTTAGGAAAGGCTCCTGGACTCATTCGGATCTGCGTGGAAGTCTGGTTTTCAGGTGGGAGTTTCTGTTTGATGTGGAGGAAGCTGGACCAAGTACTTGCCATTTGTACTGAAGGCAAACAGGTGTGAACATTGTTAAAACAGAGATAAGAGGAGTCCAGATGCAAAA